>CAJUYI010000269.1:100184-112477 GCA_910591695.1 Galerucella pusilla | reverse complement strand
AACTCAAAAACGGTTCAAGATAGGTATAGGAAAGTATCAACAAAAAAATGTTCAGAATAACGTAAATATTCCTAAAATTTAAAAATATACAGGGTCTTCCATTAAAAATTACAAAGTAATGTGCGACTTCCGGTATAACCGGAAGTAGAATGGTTACGGCAATATTTTCATTGAATAGCTCATTATTCAAAACCCCTTCATACCAACTTTCATAATTCAGATAGCTTTAGTTCTCTAGATATTTCCAATTGACCGTTTATCTGCCGCACCCTGTATATATATGTTTTTTTTTCATTTTGTTGTTATATATATATTTTTTTTTGTCAGAGCTTTATATTGATACAGTTTATATGGCTATACAAAATCTTATATACATCTATATTCTTGGACTCCAAAAGTAGCAATAAGTTGGTAGGAAGTGAAACATTATATTGAATTAGTTTGGTGTAGAAATTTGTTATGTTAATATAGTTAAGCGGGCATTCTAAGAGCAAATGTTGTAGATCAGCTACCTCACCGCATATACATTCATCATTATTTACCAGATCTATTTTTCTTGAATACACTGGAGTCATGGCGTGATTACTTCTTATCCTACATAGAGTTCTGATGAAACCTCTATTATGCAGTTCATTAAACCATGGATTATGGGGTAATGTGGGTTGAATATTTTTATAATATTTGCCTTTGTCTGAAATGTTATAAAGTTCTTGCCATTTCGTCCGTTTGAGTGATTTCATTATGGATAGTATGTCACCCTTTGGAAGTTGATATTTTTGTACAACTTGATCCTTCTCTGTAGCCTTTTTTGCCAAATCGTCCACTATTTCATTGTTTTTGATACCGATATGGGCTTTTATCCAGCACAAAATTATGTTTTTTCCTGCTTTTACTGCTTCGCTGTTTAATGAAGTGATTTCGCTGAAGATGTTGTTTTCTCTACTATTGTGTGTATTAGATTTCAATTTTTGTATAATGCTTTGGCAGTCTGTAAATATAATGTAGTTTATTTCTTGTTGTTTAATACATATTTCAAAGGCTTCTTTAACTGCTATAAGTTCGGCTGTAAAGATTGTCATATTATCAGGTAGTCTGTTATTTATTGTTATGTTTTTTTGAGGGTAGTATATAGCATATCCCACTTTACCATTCATTTTTGAACCATCTGTATATAATTTCTGGTAATTTATCCAATGGTTTTGTACATGATGAAGGTGATCTAATCTAGTCATAAAGTCTGTTGCATAAGTTTTACTTAGATGGCATTTAAAGGGTGTTAAAACATCTTCATAATTCAACTTTTGATATTTCGTTTGTTCCATCTGGTGAATATCATTAAAGCTATTTGAGAAATTGATAAAACTTTCCACTAATAGAGGAGCTTTCTTTTTGTCCCAGTAATGATGAGTTAAGGACATGGTGGTTAACTGTACAATTTTATCTAGTAACGAATTACCTCTTACCGCCAGATTAACTGTATATTTTTCACCTAAAAATTCTCTGCGTAGTGAAAGTGGAGGTTCATTAAGCTCTGTTTCCATAACCAATATTGGTGTGCTGCGAAGGTATCCGATACTCAGTCTGAGTGCTTTATTTTTTATCTGTTCGATTTTTTGAAGTAAGGAATTAGATGCCGAGCCATAAAATATTGATCCATAATCTAAGATCGATCTTATCAAGTTTCTATATAATAATATTGAGACATTTGGATCGGCTCCCCAGTTACTGACGCTTACAGTCTTGATGATATTCATTGCATTCTCCGTTCTTCGCAATACGTAGTTTATATGATCTTTCCAAGTTAATTTAGAATCTAATAGTACACCAAGAAATTTAATTGTAGTTTTATGAGGAATTTTAAAATTGTCAAATTGAATTTAATCTGGGGGGTGATAGCGTTTCCTGGTGAATGTTACAATGGCTGATTTGCTTTCCGAGATTGTCAAATTATTGTTCGCTGCCCATTTTACAAGTTTAATAAATGCATCTTTAAGGAAATGGTTACAAGTGTCAATTGATTCATTTTCTACATATATTGCGACATCATCGGCATACTGTAAGATTCGTATGTGCGGAGGGAGTTGTTGATCTAGGTCGGAAGTGTACAATATGTACAATAAAGGACTCAAGATGCTACCTTGTGGAAGTCCCAAGGAAGTGTACCGGGGTTTGGATTTTTCTCCGTTTATTTTAACGTATATTTCTCTGTTAGTGTATAAGTTGAGGATGTTCCATGTTATAACTTCAGGTATACCTAATTCTAACATTTTTCGATACAGTATGTGTAGATTTACATTATCATAATATGCCCCTTTTATATCTAAGAATAATGAACCAACTGATTTCTGATACGTGAAGGATGAGTAGAGGTCTATTAATAAGTGGCCGAGGCTCTCCTGCGTGGGTTTACCTTTCCTGAAGCCAAACTGAGTTTTAGGCAATAGGTTGTTCTTTTCTAACCAAAATTCCAGCCGATTTTTAATAAGTCTCTCGTAAGTTTTGAGGATACATGATGCTAAACCGATTGGACGGTACGAATCCCAATTCTTTGGTGATTTTCCTGGTTTTAAAATCGGACATATGATGTAGATGTACCAATCGTCGGGAATCTTCGTTCTGCCTAGCCAAATTTCATTATAGATGTTTCGGAGAACTGTCTTACCCGTGTTTGACAAGTTTGCTAGCATTGAATAATGAATGTCGTTATCGCCTGGAGATGTATTTGAATTTATTTTCAACGCAAAGTGGAGTTCGGTATTTGAGAATGGCTTGATTAGGTAGCGAACATGATCGGGATAGTTATCTAGAAAATTGATTTCTGAAGGAAAGACTAGTTCTACTGACGGAGGTGTAATATTTTGGTGCAAATCTTCTATCCATGAAGCTTCCGAGAGAGTTATAGGGACTTTGTTACTAGTTTTTCTGTTTTTCAGATGATTGACTTTTGTCCAAACTTCTTTGATGGGAACCTGCCTACTTAAGGAACCGACGAATTTTCTCCAGCTGTTTCTTTTAACTTGTTTAATTATCTTCTTAGCTATAGCGTCATCCTTTTTATATTTTAGTAGGTTTTCTTGATTTGGATTATTTTGGAATATTTGGAAGCTTTCCCGTCTTTTTGAAACTGATTCTTCACATTTTGTGTCCCACCAATCTTTTCCTTTGGATGTTGATTTTTTGTTCTTGAATTTAGGAATGGAGTTGGAGGCAGCTATATTTATATTGCACAAGAAGGATTCATTTGAATTTGATACTTCATTTTGTAGGAAAATGTCTTCCGTCCTTTGTTTATATAGATTCCGATCTGCTTTTTTTAGGTTCCACTTTTGAGAATAAGGGTTGCTTTTCAGAAAAGGATGGTTTTCTAATTCCACCATTATGGGCGCATGGTCCGAGCCAAATAGATCTTGAATTGTTTTCCATGAAGTAATATGACTTAGATCAGGAGTACAGATAGTAAGGTCAATTGCAGATCTCGAGGAATTACCGAAGTAGGTGGGGGAGCCGTCATTTTTGTACACCAACGAATTCTGATTGGCGGTCGTCTCTGACGATATTGAATCCTGGGAAGTTCACATATTTTCCAGGTTTAAATCTAGTTTCTGATAATAATGCAATCTCAACTTTCTGCTCCTCTAAAAGATGTAGTAGATTTTCTCTATTGGAGCTAGCTGATCTACAATTCCATTGACATATTACCAAACTATTCATTATTGTATAAGAGAGAACTTAAAACTGTTTGAATTGAATTTATTAAAATAGATTTTTCTGGTATTTCAAATTTTTTTTCTTTCAGATTAGAAATTATATCCAAAGCTATAATAGATATTAGTTCTGTCAGTTCTTTGTGTACACAGACGGCTCAAAAACACCCTCAGGCTCTGGTGCAGGTGTATACGGGCGCAGACCTAGGACAGAAATTTCAACCTCTCTAGGATCCTATGCAACCGTATTTCAGGCGGAAATTTACGCCATTGTTTCATGTGTGGAGAGAGTGGAGCAAGCCAATCTCATACATAGAACAATAAAAATTTTCTGACAGCCAAGCGGCTTTAAAAGCACTTAGCTCTCGCCGTGTAACGTCGAAATTGGTTTTAGACTGCCAAAAAAGACTCTCCTCAATAGGAGAACTCAATAAAGTATTGCTGGTCTGGATCCATTCTGGCATGGAAGGAAACGAGAAGGCAGACTTTCTTGCAAGGGAGGGTGCCGCACGTGTTTCTATCGGAGCAGAACCTACAATTGGCATCGCAATAAGTTTTGCCAAACAAACACTAAATACCTGGACAGCAAGAAGAGCTTTAGACTTCTTGCATAATTTACCAGGATTGGTTCATTCAAAGGCTTTTATACATCCTTCGAAGTATGTCTCCAAACAAATGTTAGACCATAGCAGGCATGAACTACGTTGTCTAACAGGCCTTTTAACAGGCCACTGTCATCTGAATCATCATATGCTAAAACTTGGACTGTCGGAAGATCCGACTTACCGTCTTTGTTTGAAAGATGATGAAACAGCAGAGCATATAATTTGTGCCTGCCCCGCCGCGGCTCGAATCAGGTATCTGATGTTTGGCAGGGTCTCTCTCTCGCCCTCGGACCTGAAATATTCACCAAATAAAATAATCGGCTTTGTTAAGAAGCTGAATTTGTTTGGTGAAATCTGAATAGGTGTGAGCCACAATAGACTCTTGTGAGTCGCAGTAGAGCCAGTGGATGGCCTTATAGACCAACTCACCACAAACCTAACCTAACCTAAGTTTCAGATTATATATAAAAAATATATATAAAAAGGTAGAACGTGTCGCGGGACACACGGTAGGAACTTTAGTTCCTTTTAAGCAAAAATTATGTAATACATTTGACGTTATAGATAAACGATTTGCATATTCTTTGGTGGTCGAGTAGTAAGCATACCAGACTCTCACGCGGTAGACACGGGTTCGATTCCCCGTGAGGAAGTTTTTTTTATTGTTAATTTTATTTTTAAATAATTATTCTGCTTGATATTAATAACGACAACAGGTAGACGTTTGAAATATTTAGCAGAATATTCATTATTATAGATAATGGTACGGTACCCTTCATGAGGGAGTCCAACTGGCAACATCTACTTATAACAGCATCGTTTATTTAAACAGCATCGTATATTTAAAAAATGAAACCGTACCCCTATACAAATTTCAAGAACTGTACGTTTACCACAAAATTAGTGGAAACATAAAATTGAATTGTAAAATTTTTAATTTGAAGTTAGGTATATTACAGTTTATAGAAATTTTTATTTTCTAGATTTTTTCTTAAGTGGATCGTAGAAAAAATATGCTGCTCGACTCGTGTGGATTGTCTGTATCGCACTTGAACGATTGAGCACTCCGCCTACGGCGTCGTGCTCAAACTTCGTCCTCGTGCGACATGGCCATCATATCCACACTAGTTGCACAAACTACAATTTCTTTCAAAATATGCCCTTTTACATTTAAAAACTACCTGCCAAATGTCAAATCAATTTATCAATCCATTTTAAAGTTATCGAATTAAAACATTCAAGTATTCAAAATTTCAACACCCTGTATTTCGAAAAGTAGCTAGACCCCTTAATCGCGCAAAACAAATTATGGAAATAATAGTAAAAATTTATCCGAACAAATTCAAGTAGATCACTAGCACTGCGAATACCAGCTTTGCATAGAATTTCAATATAGCATCGGTGGTTCAGTGGTTAAAATGCTTGCATTGTACGCGGGCGGCCCGGGTTCAAATCCGGGTAGGAGCATATTTATTATTATGAATCGCTGCTTCGTAAACGAGAGAGAGAGACTAAGGAGGCACATAACGAAGAAATGTAACATAACGTTTCGTAACGTAACGCGTAACGGTCAGATCTTTTGCGTCGCGACCCCTGGTCGCTCAAACATAACCTGGCATAAAGAACTAAAGTTCCAAAAATCGCGCTCGAGAATGCCGGATTAACGTTATTTTACAAGTTCCGATTCTATAACTCGGCGGCGTCAAGGACTTATCGTCAGATTAGTTGAATTTAGTCTTAAATCAACCCCCAATATCTTAATCTGACGCGCTCGAGTATTTCAGACTATCGATTTTTTTTTAATAATCTATACTATACAGGGCTTTTCACGATGAGCGTTAATTAGACGTTTCTGGCAAACCAGACAACGGATCAACCTGAAAATTTGACAGTATACATAAATGAACATGATCTACACGCCTAAAATATTTTAGACGATGCGGCGTTGCCGCTTCTACTGAAAAGTAGCGGTTACTTTGATTTTTCAAATGGAACACCCTGTATATAATATCATATTATGATTTCTTATCACTTCGTCAAAAACTTCATATAGTATTTCCCTATAGCTATCTCTTACCATTTAAGAGATAAAAATTAATTTTGATTTTTTTTTCACCAAACATGTACTTTTATAAACGCTGATAATCTTGAACTCTCTGTTACTAAGACGATCAAATTCGGAATGGAGTGAAGTGATACCATAAGGATCCTCACTTCAGAGCCATATTTTTTTCGCCTCATACAGGGTAGTTAGAAAATGCGGATACTTTGTTCACATGAAAAAATGAGTGGAAGTCAATTTTTTCAAACGGAACACCCTGTACTTTTCCACATTTTTGAGCTCTACATCCAATTTTAGATTGACTTTGTTCAGAAAATCCTATTCCGATTTCGATCCGTTTTCGAGATAAACTGTTTCAAACAGAAACTGACGTGGTTCCCTTGCATTCATCAATTATTTTCGAGATTTAACATCTATTTTATACTATGTAATATTTCTTTTAGATTTAGTTTTTCAACAGTCACCAATCAGTCAATTCGAAAGTGATATGTTCCTTAGAAAAAGTTACAATTTGTATGCATTGAGGTATTGAGTGTCTCTACCGTACAACATTGCAAATTAGTATTTTTTCATAGTGTGCTTTGGAAATATAAATGATCCAATTTTGAAACGTCAAACGTTCGTTGGTGGTTTTGACTGATTGTGATACCAATTATAACCAAAAAATGTCAAGATTAGGTTACAGTAATGAAAATTTCTTGAATTTATTAATAATATAATTTATGGTGAGTGCAATAGAATTGCAAGTAGAACATGCCGAGTATTTCATGAAAGATATCCACAACTTCCGAAGCCGAATGATAATGTGATAAACCGACTTCTAAAAAGGGAACCACGTCAGTTTCTGATGTTTATCTCGAAAACGAATCGGAATAGGATTATCTGAACAAAGTCAATCTAAAATTGGATGTAGAGCTCAAAAATGTGGAAAAATACAGGGCGTGCCATTTGAAAAAATTGACTCCCACTCATTTTTTAATGTGAACAAAGTATCCGCATTTTCTAACGACCCTGTATGAGGCAAAAAAAATATGGCTCCGAAGTGAGGATCCTTATAGTATCACTTCACTCCATTCCGAATTTGATCGTCTTAGTACCAGAGAGTTCAAGATTATCATCGTTTATAAAAGTATATGCTTGGTGAAAAAAAAAATCAAAATTAATTTATATCTCTTAAACGGTAAGAGATAGGTATAGGGAGATACTATATGAAATTGTTGACGAAGTGATAAGAAATCATAATATGATATTATATACAGGGTGTTCTATTTGAAAAATCAAAGTAACCGCTACTTTACAGTAGAAGCGGCAACGCCGCATCGTCTAAAATATTTTAGGCGTGTAGATCATGTTCATTTATGCATACTGTCGCATTTTCAGGTTGATCATCATCAACGTGAAAAGCCCTGTATATACTATACTATACTGGGACTCTGCACACTAGAATTCTACCGATCGCTTTCTACAGTATTATTACTACTATTATTTCAGTCAATAACAGTCGAAAGTCTCACTCTGTATACCATCTGTATACTGTCGACAAGTTTCCTTTTATTTTTGACCTATGAATAATAATTGTAGTGAAATTTTTATTAAGAAATCGTCGATAGAAGACCTGTGGATAGAGTCGATAGTACAATACTATAGTGTGCAGAGTCCCACAACAGCTGATCGTCTATCCTAGGTGCGCGTCACTACATACAGAGCTAATTTTCCAAAGTTGTTCTATTAGGTCTAAGGTATCTCTCATATCTTAAACTGTCACGCTCGAGTATTCCCGAAAAATCCCCTATTCGCCTCCTTAACTATTATACTTATACATTACGCCAATTTTTAGTGAAAATAAAGTAGTCAGTATTGTGCCTTATATTATTGAACAACGATCGCCTAAATGTATTAAAACAAAGTGGGACAATTGGTTTTTTCATGGTATTGATTAAAGGTGTTAATAAAACTCTTTGCGTGTGCTATTAGTCGATCAAATTGAGAGATTGTTCTCTGCGGCGTGTCACAAGAAGGTATGGGACCATTTCACCAAGGCTCAGAGAAAGAACATAGAGACTTGGAAAAAGCAGTCATTGGTAGGTACCACCTTGGACGGTCAATGTCAGTTTTCTTTTGTTTTATGTCTTGATAATTTCACTAACACTAATCGCTCTGATATGTGGAATTTAATTTGCAAAGAAATAAATTTTAGCGTTATTTAAAATTATGACGTTTTCCAAGGGCCGGCGCTAGCACTTCTGCCGCCATAGGTAAATCTCAATTCAGTTGAAAGGCTTCATGATATTTTTTGAATCATTATACATCATGGAGAAAAAGAATGAACTGTTGAAAAAAAATTACCAAACTAAGGAAATTTGGACGAACGTGTGTGTATTAGAGGCGTCTAAATAAAAGTAGTATCGCTGCTGGAAGTTTCAACGAAGTAACTATATGGACACAGAAGATCACCTTCCTGGTTCTAGGACCACATCTCTTCATTGGGCCTTGTCGCGAGATAAAATGCGAAAACATAAATTTTAAATGCTCTTTTGGTGTCAATTATTGCTATTGTGGCCTACAGGTTGAATTGTTTATAAGCTATAAAATCTACTTTAAGGCCAAACCGAACGCTCCCTTTAGGCAGATATTACCTATCAGTAGTGACACAAATATCGATTTATTGGTTATGATAATGGAACCGTAAGGATCCGCAGTCAATATCACAACCTCACACACACACAAAAATCGATTTTAAATCTACTTAGATGCTTATTGTGTTACTTGGTTATTTTGATGGTTTGATCAAACTCAGTTTGATGCTAATTTGATCGTCTGACACAGCGCTTAATATAGACTCCGTTTCACACAACAAGAAGCCACGTGAAGTTTGCCAACTGTCTTGCGCAGAAACCTAAATCGGTCTTGTTTATCAATGTCGCTCATGCCACTGGCGTTACAAACGATGTTTAATACCGACAGCCATTTTATTATTGACATTTGAGGTTGTGTTTGAAGCAATCAATTACTATGGAATATTTTTGATTTTTGAATATTTTCAGACGTTAAGCTATAAATAGTAGTGTGTTTTATTTGATCTAAAACCATGTCTCCTAAAAAATTTGTTGGTGTTAAAAGAAAAATGATCCACAGTCAAGGCTGACAGATTCTAATTTTGTGTTAACCTACAATATGTGAAACCGTTACGCTACTGATTTGAAGTCGAATGTCAATTTTACAATTAGGCAATCCAGATCACGTGACCTAATATGGCCGTGCAGGGCAAACAATTTAGACAGATAGGTTAGTTTTGTATTGTCTATTCAGTCATAAACAGTGCTCAAGACTTTTTAGTCGAATTTATTAGTATATTTTGCTTCAATTTAGTATATTTTATTAGTGTTTAGTATATTGTTCATTTGATTAGTATTTTTTTTATTTAAAATATATCACTTTTCTTAGTTTTTATAACTATAATTGTTATTTAACAAAACTGAACAAAATGCCTGCTACATACAGCCTGATATTTGATTTTTGATTCTGTTAAATCATCTCTATTGATTGCTGCTAACCACATTTCTCTACGCTTCTTACTTAATTCATTCTTGTGCACCAAAAATGTGTTCTTTAAAAAAGCTTACTTTGTCTCGGTTTGCACGGCTCCCACAACCGACTACAATACAAGTTCTTGGCATTTTGGAGTAGGTGTTTCACTCCTGAAATTTGTAAACATAAAAGTTAAATACTGCAGGGGATATCTTCCTATTCAAGCAAGTGAAATTTTAATTCCAGCAATTTCATAAAAGTTTCACTTTCATTATAATATTGTATATGTTTTAGTCAGTGTGTACTTACTCGTAAATATTAAATAATAATTCTTGATAGTCTAAAAACCACTAACAAAAAAATTATGTTCTTATATAGGTACACAACCAAAAGTTGGTCCTAAATTGATATACCCAGCTTAAAAGTTTTATGAAACTGAACTTTTCATTGTATATTATTAGTATAGAGACACCAAAGCAAAATAAAAGCACCTTTTTCTCCAAAATAAACACTTATGTATACCAAAATCCACGGTCTGAACTTTTTATTGTATATTATTAGTATAGAAACACCAAAGCAAAATAAAAGCACCTTTTTCTCCAAAATAAACACTTATGTATACCAAAATCCACGGTCTACAATGTATTAAATCACATTTGTTTGCCCTGTGTCGCCATATTGAATTTTATTTGACAGGTAACTGGATAGCCTAATATGGCGCTGGTTTTTTGACAACAAGCTCGCGCATACGACTGCAACTTCAAGTGGCTTCTTCTTATGTGAAACGGAGTCTAACATTTCTAGTGGAACTGGAATGGAAAACGTCATTTTTGTTTTTGAACTGTTTGTTTAAATTTGATAGTCCAAGGTTTTTTTGCATGTTTAGATTTAGTTTATTCTAATTCTCGATTAACTAAATGTTCACTATATACTATAAATCAGTTCACTCTACTAAGAGCTTAAAAATGAAAAAAAAATCAAAATTTCGAAGGTAAGGAAAGGTAAGTCGGCATAAACATAGTCAGTCAGCCTGAAGATGATATCAACGATCTGCAAATAGTCTAATAAACGAGAACTAAAATAGGGAATGAACTACGATTTCCAGCTGGGTCTACCGATTTTTATGAAACGTTGGAATTAGGTTTATTTTTAGCTCTGGATCAAATCCTATATGTGCGCTAATTATTTTTAGGGGTGAAACATACCCTTATGCTTAGAAATGAGGAAACAGTAAAAATTGATTTTTTGTGGATCAAAATATATAGAATAAATATTGTCTTACTGTGTGAGCTATTTTTACCCCTAAAAACCCTCCCCTATTGTCACCCGCCGGATCACCAGCTGCTATTTTCAGTGATAACTACCGTAATTTTATAGTTATGTAATAGATCCAAATACTATTTTACAGAGAGTTTCAACAGCTTCGAGTCCTGTAAAATTAAATATTTTACAATTTGTTGTTTTCGAGATTTTTGAGTTTAAAGAGCTTGTGATCACGATCCTCGCTCACAATCTCAAACTTCTAGCAGCAATATCTCTGTTGATTTTTATCCTACAGATAGAAATAAACAACCAAAATACTAAGTGAAAACAGATGTAATTATGTTTACTCTTCACTTTGTATATTCTATACTAGTGCCATATAGGATTTAATTATTGAGTTGTTTTCCACCTATTGTCTGAATTTTACGTCGGTAAGAGCACCCAGTCGAAAAACAAATAGAAAACCCCTCGTTTATTGGACTAAAAAAATTATATTAAAAAAGTCAAGGTCATTCACATTATCAGTTTCATTTCATTAATATTTTCCCAATAGGTTAAAAATACATTTAAAATTATATATCTAATCATGCATTATAAGTAAATATATTTTCAATTGAGCTGCTAAATCTGTTTGAGTTTTTCCATTCAATACTCCTCTGAAGCTGATGTATACCTAAAGTTAATTTGTGTTGCATTATTGGTTGATTTACAATACATCCAGATATGCTTTCAAGTCCCCCGTCCTTTCGGCTTTTTGTACTCTTGGTTGCACATATCAGTCTTAACAGCCCTTTCATAAGATCCTTCTTGGAGATATCCTCACAAGATCCTACTTAGAGAAATCTTCCATTGAGCGCTCTAGTACCAGGAGTTTACATTTTCCAGTGAGTTTCATTTTTTCATACAACGTGAAAACCACTTAGAGAATAAAATTCTTTGTCATTATTTTAGAAAATTATAAAAAATGCCGAGACAAGTCGTCAACTTTTGAATAGATTTGTGCGTTATGTAAACATAAATGTAATTCACGCAATTATGCCATAGTCGGTGTTTTTTTTTATTGAAACACCCTGTATATTTGCATATTTTTGAAATCCTCTTAATGAGCCAATTCCAACAAACTAAATAATA
>CAJUYI010000269.1:51886-90184 GCA_910591695.1 Galerucella pusilla | reverse complement strand
CGGTAATAAACGAACGGAATTCAGTCACTACGAGCTGCTACTAGCAGACAAAAGTAAATAATCGAAAGCGCTTATAGAGGAAGAGGAGTTTTTATCGCGATAAAAAAGGATGCACCTTTTTTATCGATGTCAAAGTGACAATAACATTTCCAGGTATATGACATTTTAACATGTTAATTTATCCATAAAAATTTCAAAAATCATAACAAAATGAAAATTGTAATATGGAAAAACCAATAAATATTTTGTATAAGACTATTGTTTTATTCACTCATCAGTGTACTGTTCTACAATATTTAAGAAAAAACATTTAACACGCTCAAGTCATTTTAAAACGTATGCACCTTCGCCTATGGTAAAATGAATCGTAAAGCGATCCTTTCAAGTTCATTAAAAGCTCTGGCAATTTATGAATGAAATTTATGAGAGTTATACTACTGGTTCGTTCCTATACTGTGCCATTAGCATTATAAATTTGTTTGTTTAGACAGCTTTGTGCTGCGAAAAAATGGATGACAATTTTTAAAAACCGATTTTATTTACAAATAAATCTTTTTACATCAAACTTTGTAATATTTGCGTTCTCTCATTCATTATAAAACTAATTAATAATTCATCTAGCTTCTCGTTACTCCTAGATATTTGCCTACGAATTGCTTGTTTTATTTCTTCTTTCACCCCTTTATCCGCTCCCCTTGTTCCTATTCTTCTTTGTCCTAAATGGGGAAGAATATCTAATTGAATCTGACCACCTTGGCTTGTCCATAAATAAGTCAATTCTTCTAATATGTCAACATTAATTATATAATTTTGAAATAAATGGTATTGAAATGATCTGCATTGTTGAATTTGTTCCAATAAAGGGGGTATAAAGTCCTCTTCCTGAGGCCAGTCTAATTGTGTCAATGTAAATATATGCCCAATGCCTAGATCAGTGTAATTGTGTTTGGGCATGTTTTCTTTAATGCACCTCAACAATATCTTAACTGAATATTGCAGAACACTCATTCTTGTAATAGGCAAATAATGTAAATGTTTTTGATAACCACCTATGATCAAGTTATTACCCAAGCTACCTATATTAGTAGGTAGCAGAGGCAGTGCTAAAGTTATTGGTTCTAAGCAAGCACTGAAGTTTTTTTTGCTGTACAAGATACCAGTTATTCGTATATACTTTTGTAGCAATACATTATTGTCAGTTATTTTGTGCAAAAACATTAATGCTTCATCGTATAATCCTTTATACAATGCATAGTCAATGACAAATCCTGATAGTAATGAATCAAGCTTTAAATGTGCATTCAATTTAATGAACTCTCTCTGTAAATTTTCCGAAGAGTTCAGTAAATCCCAACAGTTCATACAGACCATAAAGTTACTTTGAATGTTTTTGAGTTGAGGTTTTTCCACGGTAACACAAGGACTTGAATAGTGGGACATGTCTGAATCACTTTTACGCTTTTTACTTTTTGTTTCTGTTACCAAATTTGGTAAACTTGAATCAGAAAATGCCTCTATCATAATATATGAAGTAGGAGTTTCACCAGGACTAGACTCTGGTGTTAAGCTACTATTATATTCAAATAAGCAGTAAACAAAAAATATTGATAAACAAAATAAAAGTTGCTTGTCTTCTAGAGGGTAGCTTTTTGATTTTGATTGGCAAAAGGTTACTATTTTTTGCCAATAACCTTCTTTAGTCCAGTTTGTAGAAAAATTTGTTAGATATGGTTCCCAGTTCAGTTGGGAGCCAATAAATTCAATTACACCAAAAAGACTAGTCCAAGGGTCTTCAATTTTTGTTTCTGTATCTTGAATAGTATTTGTGTTAAGTCCTAAGTAACAAAAATAAAATTCAATAGCTTTATGAAGCAGCTTTTGTAACAACTTTGATGACAAATCTACTTTAACCTTTTCATTGGCTAAAAGAGGCAATAAATCACATACTAAAAGTTTTCTGTAAGGGTTAACAGGAAAGTGACCATCAACACTATGTTTTTCTGCACTAATAAGAGTATCTACTAGTCTTGGTCCATTACTTGAAATAGCAGTAGGAAACCTTTGCAAAAGAAGTAGAAGTAGTCGACAATGCTCCATAGTATCTTCACAATGATCTGCTGTGAATAATAATAGTTTGTGTTGTACATCAGAAGATATATGTCTAAACATTTCGCATAAAAACTGTTTTTCAGGATCATTGCAGTCAGATTCTGCTCTTAAGGCAGCCGTTAGTTTCTCAATTTCTTTCCAAAGATCTGGTTGTTGTTGGAATTTTGTAGTCAAATCACTAAAGCATTTTGCAGCCTCCTTAATATTACCAGCATGTTTTTCTATTTGATAAGCTTCAAACTGCACCCCAAAGTTGTTAGGGTACATAATTTTTGCTGTTATCATCCATCCCTTAGCCATACTGGGATTAGTTTTGAATGATTCTTTTGCTCTTTGGATGACATATTCTTCATCTGATATTTCTAAATCAATCTCCATTTTTTAGACATATAATTAAAATTAGGTATAATAAAGTTGGTTCTGTTAAATTTAAATATTGTTTATACTTTTGACGTCGAATATATAACCTGACTCTTCTTTTTTATAATGATGACATCCATCCAGAGACAACCACAGATCACAGACGACACTCTCGGCTTATATTTGGTGATATGGATGTAGGCTATCGCTAGGAAATTTGTTTTTAATTTAATAAAACAAGAAGAAGAATTTAGTAACCAACTTTTTTTAGTCAACATGAAGTGAACTTGAATGTACAAGAATAAAATAAAAAGTCGTACTGTAGTAGAATCACTAGTATCAGAGGCACAATTGTCTCTATTTTTTATTTTAATGATTTGGTTTTATAAGGTATATATCATGAAAAATGTTTATCTTAGCTGAAATGAAAAATGTTACCAGGATTCCACCGGAGTTATTTAATTTAAAACTAAACGATGCTATAGCTAGTGAACTAAATAAAAAACTTGCCAATAAAGTAAGTACGGTAATAATAACATAATAATAATATACTTAACTACTATCAAAATTGTTTTACAGGTAGTGCTTAATGTCGGCCTCTGTATTGCTCTATATGATATAATAAATCTTAAAGAGTCTTTTATATTTCCTGGTGATGGAGCCTCCCACACCAGAGTTAATTTTCGGTTTATAGTATTTAGACCATTCATTGAAGAAATATTAATTGGGAAAATAAGAAGTTGTAGCCAAGAAGGAGTTCATGTAACCTTGGGGTTTTTTGAAGATATTTTAATTCCCCCAACTGCCTTGCAGCATCCTTCAAAATTTAATGAGACTGAACAGGCCTGGGTTTGGGAGTATGACACTGGGGATGGAAGTAAACATGATCTATTCATGGATGCAGGAGAAACTATAAGATTTAGAGTTACAGCTGAGATATTCAATGAAACATGCCCCACTGGTCCAAATACAATACAGGAAGGCCAAGAAAACACTGAAAGTAAAATTCCATATATGCTAACTGTAAGTAGGCTCAATTTTTTAATGAATAGGTTCTTAAATACATTATTTTTTAGGGAAGTATCAATGAACCTGGCTTAGGTTTGTTCACTTGGTGGGACAACTGATTTGAATTTTTTTATTCCTATGATATCTAATATTGGGTCTGGTGAACCATACGGAGACATGAGTTTTTGACTTATTTTGCAAAAAAATCAATAGTACTTGCCCTGTCTCTAAGGACCCTAATATTTTATTCTTATTAAATGATTAAATACAGTAGAAAAAATTGACCTTTACCCTGACGTCATACCTACTAACCTCGCGAAATCAATCAATGAGTCAAAAATGGCTACAATTACTTTGTCGTGTGCGTAAATACGTTGAGTGCTTGTTTATCTTGTTCAGCCACCGTCTAAGAAGTGAGGTTAAGTTGGAAATATTCATTAAAACAAAATATTCTGTACTTATCGTGGAATAAAAATAATAAATTAGAGATCTTGAAAAAAACCGATTTTATAGAATTTATCTGAATGCAAATGATGGAACGATTTGAACAAGACTCGATGTATGAAAATAATGACAGTTTTCATAAGAGGTCAAAATAAATTCTTATGAATACAACCGATTAATCGTTTTTGGTGCTATCTCTTTTTAACATTTGTAAGTAATAATTAGAGTTACATAAGAACGTATGTCATTGCTTGAAAGACAAGTGTACGTATATTGTATGATGTGTTTTTACTGTCAGTAGAAAAGGATGAGGTATATAAAGTTTGTGTTTACTACTGTTCATTGTTAGTGACGTCAGGGTAAAGATCAATTTTTTCTACTGTATATCTTTATTTTTTATACATCATTATTTATCTACTATTATTGTTTCAAGATTGTTGATGTGATTTAAATATGACACACCACTCTATAGGGGTAGGAGTTAATACAATAGTTGGTATATAAATTCACAAGTTAAGAGTGCTGCACACATGATTATCATTGAAATTTTAAAGAATATGTTAAAAAATAAGGGGAAAATGGGTTAAAAATTAAATTGCGATAATCTTACAAAATATCTATTTGGTTGACAATTGAAAGTGGGTATTACTGCTAAATAAATTAAGTCTTGGAGATCACATCACATAAAATTCTTATCAAATGGTCCATAAAAATTTAATATTGACGTTTTATCATTTATTTTATCATTTATTTATACATACTAAAACTAGCTTTGCTAAGATATGATTTTTGATTGTTATCATTATTTTGGAAACCAAAATTTATATTCGAATGCTTGTGATAGTTGCATAACTAATATACAAGTATTTTTTTTTTTTTTTTAAACATCGATGATCTCCTTTGTAAACTCAAAAATCCTTATTTATTCCAATGTTGGCTAAAGAGGCTCTGGCAAGCCTACAGTGGTCCACTCCCCTTAAAGTGGAAGAATGAAATACTATCCTTCTTTTTCTCTGTATGCAACAACTTTGGATAGTTTCTTTTTTGATTTCATTGTTACTGATATTAGGCAGAATCATGAATTTATTTTAGTCTTAAAAATTCATCTGTTAATTATTTGTCAATTCCTACCTTCTTTATATTTTTATCAATCTAATTTTGTTATTGCTACCATGTCTCCATCCATACAAACAGTGAGTCAGCTCAATCATAATATAAATATCACCAATTCTAAACATGCTAATTTTATTCCACATTAAAATGTTACCTTCAACAAACGCCTTATTGCTGTTTTATTGCATTTGATATTAATGCTTGTCAGTTTATGGACCATTCGAAATTTAACCTGAATACTTACAAATAAAAAAAATATACAGAAAAAAGTTTTAGTCTATAAATAAAGATGAACTAAAAAGCGCACAAAAGTACAATAAAAGCTCCTTGATTCGCGGAACTGGTCGGTATATGACTATATGAAAATGATTTAGTGTCCTTTATTAACACATCTGCACCCTTTGAGCAGTGCTGACACTATGTTCTTGATTTCTGAACATTCTTCTGCGTATAAGGAGTTTTCACTGTATATTAATTTACTTTAAACTATATGTTAGTTTGTACTGTTAATATGCTTTTTAAATTGATGAATTTTTCCACCTCTATTAATTTGCTTCAATTATAATTTCAATGGCTGTTTGACTTTTTTTGTTTCTCAAATTTTTTGTGGAGTTTTCTTTAAAATAGACTTCAGCCATAAGGTATTGAAGAATCTATTCAGAGTATTTTTTAAACTTGAAATATGTATTCAAAACTTCATTTGTACTATCTAATAAAGTGGGAGTTTGGATATGAGGGAACATAATATATATAGTTCAATTTATTGTCACAAAATAATTCTCTTTTCATAAGAGTAATAATTAAAGTAATAATTAGTAATGATTGTAATGAAGAATCGATTAGTTTTAAGTTTTTATTATTATGCAAGTCATTATTTTTCAATACTGATCATAATTTTTCAGTCTTATACATTTATTATTGAAGCAAATTAACCTTGATATATTTTATAGAAAAACGGACATTTCTATAAAAGCAATAAAAATATAAATAAAATAAATAGATATAAAAAATTATTGAAAGTTATAGGTATAGTATTATTGCACAGTCTAGTATCAAATATAACAAGTGGACAAATTGGCGAGCTTATTCTATAACGAGGCAACGGGGAAGGTGTTCCCTAAGATAGTCGAATAACTCTCTTGACGCTCCTGGACAATTTGTTAACTCTAATTCTCTCATATGTCGTAATTGTATTAAACTGGACAGCCCACTTGAAGTCAGTAATGGACACCCTGAAAAAATCAGGTAATAGTAGAATACTTTCAGAGTCTTTGAAAATCAAAGAACAAAGACACTACAACTACTTCCTTGGCTATATGCCACGATGGACACTGACTTACACTTCAAAGTTAAACGGGGTTGGTATATCTGCAAGATAGATGAGGCGCAAATACGCCTAGTGATATTGTCCTTTCAAATTGCAAACCAAAATGGTTGGTTCTAGAACTGCACTGAGTAACAATAGTAAATATATTGAGATGCGTACCTGCTAAAGAAAGTATTTGTAAATTGCGCATTCCACATAAATGCTGCAGTCCAAAATCTCTTATTTGGGAACACCAACGCAAATATAGAGATGATAAAGACAACATGGTGGAAATATAACCAATTCCTATATCTGTTATATGAACACACCTGAAAAATTAATAAATTTAACAAAAACGCAATTAAAAATGATACAATATTGATTTACCTATCTAGAGTTAGTTCTTCTAACTGATTAAGGTCACATGCTATATACTCCAAGGCAGCATCAGTGATTCTAGGACACCAAGACAGGTCTAAAGATCGTAGTTTTTGTAAATTTTCAGCTATAAGTTCTACACCATCATCAGTTATTTTACTACAACCTGATAAGCTCAAAATTGTTAAATTCGGTAGCGAATGAACTAAAAGAAAAGTAAATGAGTTTTATGTACATATAAAGGCTGTTTCATGACGTGCTTACGTTATATACAGGGTGTCAATTATAAAACTTACAATGGGCTGTACCACTTGAACGAAAATATATATAAAAAAAATTTCAAAATTGTTTCTAGGATAGAGAGGGGGCGCTGAAATGACATGAGAAAGAACGCATCTCCTATGCCCCACCTATCCCCACCAACAAAAAAAATGGCAACTATTTTCTTTCCACCTCCTTTAAATACTTTGCAAAATCCCATTGACACTCTGTACATTACAAAGATAAAGAAGCTTCTTGTGATTATTATTAGGTAATGTCAAGCTACTCTTTTCTAACAGTTTTTTTGATACGTTATTTGCTTACCTATATTTACAACGCCATGATTTGTAATTTCCCAACAAGAGTGAAGCCTTAGAACATTGAGTGAATTGCTCTGTTTGGGCGAGAAATAACCTAAAGCAGAATCAGTAACATGGTAAGCTTGTAATGAGAACTCGTAGAGCGCGGGTAGTAACTGAGCAACCGCTCCAACGGCTTCATCCGCTACATTTATGCAATCCGTTAGAGTCAGTGAAACTATTCTTTGATTTAAACATGCCCAAAGTCCAGCTTCCGTTATTTCATTACATCCTGCCAATTCCAACTCGTATAGTGCCTGAAAAAAATCATTGTTTAGTTAAAATTCGAAAATAGGATACACATATGTGTTATGTAAGGTAAATAAGTACCTGAAGATGGTCAAGAAGTGCTTCTAATCCTCTGTCAGTAATGCTAGAGCATCTAAGATTAAGCGTATGTATATGTTTTGAAGCTAAAGGAAATGTATTGACTAGATCTGTAGCATCTTCATCTGATGCTCCCATCAATGACAGACTGTGGAAACCTCTTCGCAGAAGGGAAGCATATAATCTAGAATTTAAAAGAATTTATAATAATTATCAGTAGTAATACTATAAGTACTTCAAAATAATCAGGTTTGGTTAGGATGTCAGCGCTGATATAATATGTGGAAGAAACTGCAACTACCACTAACAGCGTTACAGTTCTCTCTAAATTAGAAATTTCAGTACTGACGGGACTCCCTATGTGGCAGCACCCTCGCGCCTTCAGAGATCCCCTACCCTGGGTTATACATCGATAACTTGTTGCATAATTACATAGAGTGTCAAACTGACACACACAAGCCAGTTTGGTGTAGTCGAATTTATTTCCCCTCAAAGCATCTTAATTTTATGCCAGTGTAAAGGCAGCTTGTGCCTCTGACCTAGTCCAGTTTTAACCTAATATTTCCATCCCGACTTATCTCAAGAATCTTACAGATTTTAAGAATTTTCCCTTGAAAAAAATATTAGGTATTCTGGTTCTACTATTAGAGAGTTATTGGAACTTTTATAAGGTCAAGCAGTAATAGTGCTGTCCTTATAGTGACATATACGCATGCGCATTTGATGTTTTGAATAAGGGAACATTATTAAGGTTAGAGCTTGTGCGCGATTACTGCAGTGCACTATCCCGACTTTATTTCATGTTTTATATTTATATCTAATTTATATGTCACAATGTGTAGGTGATCTGTGTCATCTGTGACACTAACCTTAATATAATGTCATTATAGAGTTTCATGTTTCAATAACTCCAAATTTTAAGTCGAGCACTATTTATTTAAGGTCATCACAATTACTGCAAGGCAGTAAATTCGTGTTCCCAATAACTCTCTAATCAAAAATGGGGGATTCCTTAAAATTGACTTTGACCAATACGCCCTCTAACGATGGATCTACCAAACTCAAAATAATTTCCAGGCCCAGGCCACTTTAGTTATAGAATTTTTTCCAAAACTGTGCTAGCTTTACTTATTGGCTCACCCGATACAAAGTAAAAGTTTGCTTGTATTTGTAATTTTATTCTGTTTTAATTGGGAATTTTATTCGTTAACCTGTTCAAATTTCTTCAACTTACAGGTTCACTGCATTTTATTCGTATTTTTAAGACTTTCTTACTAAAATAATAATTCTAGATGATGAAAATAAATGTGCGTCACCTATCAAAACATTCGTGTTGTGTGCTAAGTATGCTGCTACGATGTACATACTATTTCTGAAATAAATCCACTTGAAAAAAAATTCGTCACCTTTCACCTTTCAATATTTTTTCCCTCATATGAATATTAATTAGTGTTTAAAATCGATTATAGAGTTAACAAACCTGGCTCTTTCATTTCCTTGAGTGCCGCGCATTTCTCGGCATTGCAGAACTGGCACTAGCCCCGACCAATAACGTGGAGATCTATACAGAATATCCCTCCATCGAGTGCAGACCTGCTTACAACATAATAGTGTTTAATGCCAAAAATATTCTGAATAGCTTAATCGATAGATATATAAAGCCACATTGTCATGTTAGTAAAAAATATTAACCTAAAATATAATCTGGAATCCAGGATCGGCGTCAGCACAGTTCACAAATATCTCATTCTTTCACATTAATTTCAAACTTTTTTAATTATATACGCCCCCCTACCGCGCCCTTCCGTTTCAGAGTTCTTGGGACCTGGAGGTACAAAAGAATACGGAATCCATGACGTGCTGAATTGTGTACAAGTGTAGCTTTTAAAATACTCATTATGTCAAATTGCATAAATAAAAAAAGAAAAATCTCACCCCTGAAACATCTACCGTTAATGAGGAACATAAGCATCTTGACCGAAAACGTTGGACAAAAAATATATGAGCGTGTAGAGTAAATTTTTTTGAACACAAAATCTAGACGTCGACTTTTATGCCCCTCCCCAAACGTACAACCTCGGTGCGCATAGCTTCCTCCTAAACCGTATGACATAAAAAATTTATACCCCGAAATAGCTACAAAAAAAAATAAGCCCCCCCTACCGCGCACTTCCGTTCAGAGTTCTTGGGACCTGGAGGTACAAGCTTTTTTATTATTTGAACTGAGTGAAACAAAAACCATTCGATTCGTAAATATCGTAGAAGTCTAAGAATCCAAAAAAAAGTGGGACCCGAAATAAATTTGGGGGGGTATCGTACCCTCTGTCGCTAAATTATACCCCCCCTTTTTTGGGTTCAAAATCCGCCAAGATATCAACTCTGAACGAAAATATTCCGGGAATCTTCCTCATAGCATCTTCCCCATGCTAGTTATGTTTTTCGACAATTGACCCCCCCTCCCCCCAAAATTTCCCCAAGTAAGTAGATAGATGCATAATGATAATAAGATTGACTTTGAATAATAATTTTTGCCTTACCTGAGCTAATATGCACCGTTCGCAGGCGTTGAAATACATAAAAAAGTTAGTTAAAAATTTATCGTCCATTAGTAGTTGTTCCAACGTCAGATAAATAGGTGAGGTACGATTTTTTCTTGGTGTCACCAAAGTACTTCCTGATAGGTGAGTTATACCAGAATTTGCATTTTTCGCTATATTACGAGTCGGTAGTAGTCTGGAAGGTTTTTCTGGAGCACCTGTACAATTTCATAATATATAATACTTGTATAAAGAATATAGGGACGAGTAATTAATTGTTTGCATTTCCCTGGTAAGATCTAAACAAGTGTGAACTGTATTCGATTTTCGGTTTGGTAAAACATCGTATATCTCTTAAAAAATAGCTCTATACTATTTGAAGACTAATTATACACTATACAGGGTTAGGTTAGGTATACTATGCAACTGTGAGTCGCTGGACCACAGAAGGCAGTAACTGTATGGTAGACCCCAAATGACTCCAGAAGACTTCTACAACCAACCAGCAAAGAACCTGTATGAGCTAATACAGGGAACGGAATGGCTGAATAGGTTGTGGTCAGAACACTAGGGGCGTGTTCACATACTTACGCCAGAGTTAAGGGTTAACTCGGTATCGTTTATTTACTTAATCTAGATTATGGATCAGCCATACATATAAACCACGTGACTTAACTCTCGCGTAACTCTAGATGTAACTCGAAGTAAGGTTATAAACACGCCCTAGGAGTATCCACAATAAGACCAGGAGGCTGAGGTGGTACCGGTGAAGGGACGGTTCCTTAGAAAAAAAAATTATACATAGTTTCCCGTAAATAAGTACCGTAAATTAGAGGCATGATAGATCGTTAAGAAATAATCAGAATACCCAAATGGAATTTTTCTCTAACCTTCTTAGTTTGTGAGATACAGGCTGTTTAAAGGTGTAGAGAAAATACACATTTTATTTCATATCTTCTTGAGGGGATAAAAGTACAAATTCAAAATTTTTTGTAGGTTATTGTCTCTTCAAAACACATCGACAGTATGATATTAATTTTGTCAAATTCTAATTAGCCAGTGACGTGGTACGAGGATTTTATCATATTTTTGAAAAACGCTGTATTGAGAGCTAAAGACTTTTAATTCTTTATTAAATTTTCTACATTAAACGTACTGTTTGTTATGGTTGAAATAATACCCTTTTTGATGTGCGTCATCGATTGTTAATGTCCTTTTAACACATAACGTAGAAAGAAATGGAAAAAAGGGCAGGTCTGTGCTTAATCCTGATCAAAATATCACAATAATGAACCGTTTCAGTGTTGCCAACAGCTCCTCTTTTATCGGGGTATACCAACGCATGGTAGCGGGGCAAAACTGGTTCGTTGTTCTATGTTTTTCTTTGAACAAACATATTTTCGTGAGAAGTTTGATTTTTATGATTATTTTATTAAATATTTATTTAGTTATAACTCCTGCTTAGAACTGTATTATTCAAAAACTGTGATATGTAATTGACGGAGTCAATTTGACGTTGACATTTTTCAGTGCCACCTATCTACTTGTTCCTGTACTGAAAAATTCTAAGAAGTTGTATGCTAGAGAAAATTAAAGGTCTCTTCTCCCATCCCGTTTGTATCAAATACTTGGCAAGTGGAAATATAGACGAGAGCTTATTTTCCGTCATATTCCACCCACCACGTCAAATTTAGTAGTTGAGGTGCGCTTGCGTCCGAGCAGCCTTTAACCTTCCTATTCGATGAGGCTAAGTGTGAGCTGGTTAGCGCAGTTGGTAGGGTATTGAGCTTGCAACTCAGAGGTCGTAGATTCGAAGTCCGGTTAGGACCTGGGTTTTTTGTCTTTTTTTAGTTTTTTATTTCTTATTTTCTGATATTTTTATACATAGTTACACTTTGATCAACCGGGTTTGGGACTGGGTTTTCTTGTTTTTTTTTTAGTTTTCCATTTATTATTTTCTGATATTTACATACTTATTTCAATATTGTTATGTTACTACTAAATTTGGCAACGTTGAAATATAGTAGAAACCCATGACTTTCTCTAAAAAGATGAATCCATTGGTGATATGATTACCAATAAACAAACTTTTGTGTTGTGAGCGGGGTAGGTTTTGTTGAGTGGTGCGTGGGAGTGAGATATTTCTTAAAAGGAGTAGATCTACCCCGTACGGAGCAGCAGTGGCAACACTGAACCGTTTACATGTTTTACTAACGATAACCCTAATCTTTGACTTACAAAATTTGATTGGTTGATGTTTAGATTACGCGGAAACGCAACCTATCAATGGAGAGTGCTATATACTATGAAGGAGTTACTTTCGTAGCGGCAATGTGTATTTTTCTACTGTCACACTGACAGTTCTCGTCAGGTCTGTAATTTGTTGTTTACGGTCAATTATTATTTATGGAAAGTGAATATCGTTTTATTTATTTGAATAATGCAAAAATATTTAATTTCAAGTATTTTCAGCTAAAAAAAGAAGCTGGTAATTATTAATTTCATAGCCTTATTGAATTTGGCTGAATACGATCCTGATGATTAAATTTATCAAATTTAAGGTTAGCTATATGTAAAAACAGCAAATAAAATAAGCTACTTGCCGAAAACCCAGATATACGTCATAATCGATGACGCACACCAAGAAAGGGTATTATTTCAACTATATAGTCGATAAAACACTCCATTTTCAATATTTTTAACTTTTTATTGCAATAAGACACTTTTTTATGCTCTAATGTTTTTAAACAATAAATTTGTATTAGTGGTAAATATTTTCTTGACACTTTATCTTTCCTTAAATAATTATGAATTACAAACCCATAAGAAACGTTTGTGTTTAAAATATTTGTAAGTGATCTTCAAGTAGGCACTAAAAATCTATTTACGAAAAAACAACTTAAAAAAGTGTCTTACTTTAATAAAAAGTAGAAAATCTTGAAAATGGAGTGTTATATCAAAGTCAACAAAGAGTACCTTTTATGTAGGAAATTTATTAAAGAAATGCATACAAAAGTCTTTAGTTCTAAATACAAGGTGTTTCAAAAATATGGTACAATAAAAGTTTACGAACCTCTCGTACCACGCCACTGGTTTATTAGAATTTGACAAAATTAATATCATACTGTCGATGTGTTTTGAAGAGACAATAACCTACAAAAAAATTTAAATTTGTTCTACTTCCATTCCTCGAGAAGATATGAAATAAAATGTGTATTTCTTCTGCACCTTTTAACAGCTTGTATCTCACAACAAAGAAGGTTAGATAAAGTTGCATTTGGGCTTTTTAAATATTTCTTAACGATCTATCATGCCTCTAATTTACAGTACCTACTTATTTGCGGGACACCCTGTATAACGCTGATTTACATACAAATGAGAGCAATGACCGCCGATGTCATAACATGATGACAATGTCAATGGCATAACAAAAATTACATGAGCACGTGTGTAAATGAAAAAATACCAGGCAGTAGTAATTTTGATATCCAAAAAATATGAAAATAATTGTTATCCATATTCCTTTACTGTCAAAATTATTAAAACCTAGAAACTGCTTTTAAATATAAAAACCCAAGAGTTGTGCGAAATGTAAGAAAAAAAGATTATGTGTGAAGTACCCATTTTTTATTGGAGCTTTTAAAATATTTTTTAAATAATGAATTATTTTCTTAATTTCTCCGGCTACTCACAAAAAATGTAAGACGTTTCTTATTGCTTTCTCGATTAATAAAAAAAAGAAGATTGGGAAAGTAGTAAACATGTATTTCTTATTAAATAAAACCTACCTACTACCGAATTATTGCTTCCTCCACAAAAAACATTCGTAACCCTTTCCATAACACTTCCTTTGGCAGCATGGTGTTTGCTGCTCCGAAGCCCCAGTCCATTTATCCTTTTAGTAAGTTCCGCAGATGCTCTTTCCACAACTCCTTGTGCCGATATCGACGACATTTTCGGACGTCGTCTTCGACGGATGGTAACTTCGAGTCACGATATCATCACTATTTATATATATTTTTTTTGTCGAGAGAATATCTATGGGTTATGCGTTTTTCTAGTCCGCGGATATAAACTGATTTTCAAAGTCGATATCAAAAAGGTTCACCCTCGACAGCGAGTATAAAATCAATACTGACCCTCTTTGGCAAGGACGGAGAAGTAGGGTTGTTCGTTTGGGGCATTACAGAGGATTATTTTTTAGACTAACTGAATCAAATTTCAATATGAAGAAGTTTTGTTTTGTAATCATTCAAATTATTATTTTTTACCCCCAAATCGTTTTATTTAGATTTAAAAATTATTTTTAATGTCTAAAATATTATCACGTTTATAATATTGATTTAAAATTCCGCAAAATTGAAATTTAAATTTTTTTCCGGATTTTAAATACTTTCAAAACTTTTCCCAACTCCAATAAATGAAAAGTTCCCTCTAGTTTACTCCTCGCGACCTTCCGAATTTTGAACAATTTTTTTTATTAGAAAGCCCTATTGCTATAAAACATTTTAAAAGAAAAAAGGTAAAACGTGTCGCGGGACACACGGTAGGAACTTTAATTCCTTTTAAGCAAAAATTATGTAATACATCTGACGTTATAGATAAACAATTTGTATATTCCTCGGTGGTCGACTAGTAAGCAAACCAGACTCTCACGCGGTAGACCCGGGTTCGATTCCCCGTGAAGAAGTTTTTTTTTATTGTTAATTTTATTTTTAAATAATTATTCTGCTTGATATTAATAACGACAACATGTAGACGTTTGAAATATTTAGCAGAATAATCATTATTATAGATAATGGTACGGTACCCTTCATGAGGGAGTCCGACTGGCAACATCTACTTATAACCTTATCGTATATTTAAAAAGGGAAACCGTCGCATTATACAAATTGGACATTCAAGAACTGTACGTTTACCACAAAAAAATTAGTGGAAACATAAAATTGAATTGTTAAATTTTCAATTTGAAGTTATATTACAGTTTATAGAAATTTGTATTTTCTAGATTTTTTCTTAAGTGGGTCGAGGAAACAATATGCTATTCGACTCGTGTGGATTGTCCATATCGCACTTGAACGATTGAGCACTCCGACTACGGCGTCGTGCTCAAACTTCGTCCGCATGCGATATGGCCATCATATCCTCAATAGTTGCACAAACTAATATTTTTATCAAAATATGCCCTTTTACATTTAAAAACAAGCTGCCAAATGTCAAATCAATTTATCCATCCATTTTAAAGTTATCGAATTAAAACATTCAAGATTTCAAAATTTCAACACCCTGTATTTCGAAAAGTAAATGTGCTAGACCCCTTAATCCTCATATCATTTTGTCCAATTTTACGAGAGGAATCTACATGCAAACGTTGTAATTACCCTTAACGTTCGAGATGTGAAATTGTTTTTATGCTATTTTTTGCGCGATCCATCTTTTTTGTTTATTTACAGCATCGGTTGTCAGGTCGGTAGGTTGTGTTTACTGGTTTCTAAGTCTAGCACGTCGGTAAGTGATTTACTTACCGTTCAGACGTCGGTAAGTAAATTACTTACCGACGTCTTAGCCCTACATACATTTAAGTGGTCCCAAATAATATATTACTTCATTCATTACACAAAAAGAACAAAAAAAATAAGATTTATATTTTTTTAATGAACAGAATCGAACAGAACAATATCTATAAAAAGTAATATTTAGCATGAAAACAATTTCACCAAAATGCAAATTAAACTGATTGAGAAGTATAAATGTCACTTTTGACATTTCATTAAATTCGAAGAAATTCAAATTCTTTTATTCGAAATTCGAATATTTCAATACGATCGCGCAAAAAATGGTATAAGCATTTCGAACGTTAAGGGTAATACCGGTCTCCAGCAAAATTGGAGGCTTCGCTACGCTCAGCCTCCAAACATTGCTGTCGACCGGTAAACAAAACCCTTACCGTTCTTGATGCTTAATATACTATATTACTTTTCGACGTCGGAACGGTAAGTAAATCACTTACCGACGTGTTAAACTTACGAACCAGTAAACACAACCTACCGTCCTGACAACCGATGCTGTAAATAAACAAAAAAGATCAATCGCGCAAAAAAAATTATGGAAATAATAGTAAAAATGTATCCGAACAAATTCAAGTAGATTACCAGCACTGCGAATACCAGCTTTGCATAGAATTTTAATATAGCGTCGGTGGTTCAGTGGTAGAATGCTCGCCTTCCACGCGGGCGGACCGGGTTCGATTCCCGGCCGAAGCATATGAATCGCTGCTTCGTAAACGAGAGAGAGACTCAGGAAAGAGCACACGCACGCAAGCAAGGCACTTAACGAAGCAACGTAACGGTCAGATCTTTTGCGTCGCGACCCCTGGTCGTTCAAACATAACCTGACGTAAAGAACTAAAGTTCCAAAAATTCTTGGAAGATGCAAGTTTGAAAAAGAAAATAGGCATGTTCTTCTATCCACCGGTAATCCATCAATCGACCAACTGCGTTTTTATATTCATTGGTGGATTGTAGATTGAAGAAAAGACGCGTTATTTATTACTCTTGCAACCAAACCAACCAAAATTGTAAATCACTTCACCGTTGTATCAAGAAGGCAGTTTTAGCGAGGATACCGTTGAAGTGATTCAGTAACCGAACACTAACCGCGTTGTTTTAGCGTCCAACGGTATCATAGGGGAAGGTGTTGTGACGAAATATGCTGACGTCATTGTTTGATACCGTTGATCTGAAACATTTCAACAAGTCAAGAGGTAGGTTACTGGCGGTTACTGAAAATTTTGTTTACAAACATGAAACATGTGTCAGTGTCACATCGTCGTAGTAGTTTATAAGTATTATTCTATGGTCGTAGTCTAATATTTGTGAAACAAAAATTAGCTTGTTATTTATTTGAAAGAAGTCAGCTGAACATTTGATTTGCTTATTGAAAAACAATGGAATTTTTTCTTTGTCGATCCTTAATAAATTTTCAAGAAGTTTTTGAAATGTAGATTTTTTTAATTTAAATAATTCGTAAAACACAGTGTTGTTGTAATTATCAAGCCAAACAAATTAATTCATAAACATTATTTTGTGTTTCTCTCTTATTATTGCTGACGTTAAGTAAACATCGATATTATTTTCAATTAAAAGAGCATTGTTTAAACAAGTTTTCCTCAATAATTAGCTCCCAAATTACTGGAAGTAACTGAAGATTTAATTCCATTTTTTAAATTTTTCCAACAAGAAACAAGAACGAACAAAACAAAAACAAACCCTAGATAACCAAATATAAAATATGTCAAATTAAGTGTTAACCGTTTTACCACCGTTTGTGTTTTAGCGATCTTTTCCAGTTACTGGTAGTGGGGATAACAATTACATACCGTAACGATACCGATACCGGTTACTGAAGCTTCAACGGTATCCTCGCTAAGGTGGTGGATGAATTTGGTGGTTTACAAAATGACAGCTTAACCTCAAAAAACTAACGATTTTTCGTAGCGGTCAAAGAAATGGACGAATTAATAGAAATAAATTTAAAATGTGGTAACAAGGTATTGAGGGCGCTATTCACATCGTCAGAAATTGAGAAAATTTCAAGTGGAACTATCAGATGAAGTGCTACTCCGAGATCTAGAGGCTAAAATAACTACAACACTTTTCGAATTATCTTCATTTATTTCTTAAATTTCTGCTAATAACAACAATCAACTTCAGTGGTCAGATAATTTAAAACAACTGGATTTTATGTCCAGTGATGACTCTAACATGTCGTTGCAGCGGAGACTGTCGTCATTCAACCAATGGTGAATTAATGATGTAAAAAAAACGTGCCTCATTGCAATTGAAAGTACTAAAAGTCAACGAATTTGACAATTACGTCTAGATAACAGATGGTTAAAAATTTTAGGAAGGAAGAGCGTTAGATGAACAATGTTGCCAGTTCTCATTTACGTAACTCGTGAAGTCATAGAAATCCTATATTTTAGATATTCTTACTAAAACATTTGTGGTGCATCCTGAACACTATATTTTTCCACCATGACCATTATTTTGAATAATATTTTATTTAAAAAAATAGAAATAGTTTAATACTTCATATTCCGCATGAATTTTTCAAAAATGGGAATATACCACGATTCTTAAGGTATTCCAATTTTTCCTTCCACTTCCTGACCCGATTTTATAACCCTACCAATATTTGTAGTGGTATTGTTATAGAATTTTTCAAAAATTGGCAAAATTTATAAGTATTTTCATTCGTATTTTTGTTAAACAGACTTACATTTAGCCCTACAGTTTAAAGTGGAAATATTTATCGTAAAATATCATGAAGCTCTTTGTCAATTGTTCTTATTTTGCCGAAAATTTATAAGTCCAACTGTGATTCTATCATAGTGATACTACAGATATAGAGACAACAAGCAATAGGGCGCTGTGTAAGTGTGAATGTCTGTCTGAACCAGTCTGAACTTAGGTGAGAGAGAAAGAGACAGACGATCAGAGGTTTTTCTGGATTTGTCTGTGTATATGTTACGGTGAATGTACACTCTTGGTAAATGTACACTCTAACCGTAAAATGTGTACATTTCCCAAAAAATTATGTCAACTGAATATAATGATATTATGTTCATTTCCCGGCAAATGTGCACTCTTGCCTTCACGTTTTGGTAAATGTATACTCTTATCTTCATGTTTTAAGAAAAGTTGGAATATAAATAAATTAAAAATGTTGTTGCAGTGAAAAAATATTTATAGTTAATATTGTATATTTATTTCTGTTATTGTTTTTTAAGTTTGATTTCGAACAAGAAATGTTGATCGCACTGCTTTAGAGATGAATGCATTGTAATGCACACTAGGTTATTCAAGAAGGGGAAGGGAATATAATCATTGGATTAGCCGTTCCTCTTCTTGAATCACTTGATATGCGTGTTATAAATTATTGAATATTTTCCAAAAATGGGTACCTAGGGTGAATGGTGAATGCATTCAATACTTCGTACGCGCATATCAAGTTAATCAAGAGAGGGAAGGGTAATTCCAATGATTATATTCCCTTCCCCTTCTTGAATAACTTTACAAAGTATTGGATATGTTTCAAGAGGAAGGAAGAATGTAATGATTATATGTCCTTCCCCTTTTTCTCACATTTACCAAAACGTTGTGAATTCAATGTACATTTCCCTTCTTTGAAAATGTAAATGTTAGTTCAATAGGGCATGTCCACGTGACGTCACAAACTATTTTGACAAGACAGGCCCGGTTGTAGATGCATAGTTCAACTGTGGTTCTGCGTTGAACCGAGTTTAATTGCAAATTTTTGTTGTAAGTACGTCAGTCACTACTGATCTTTGGTTCAAATAGAAGCTTACGTGAACGGTCCTCGAAGGGCGTTCAAAGGCGGTTCAAGAGGGTTTTGGCATTTGACGTTGAGTTGTTAACCTTAAAAAGTGAGGTTGAATATCTGATAATTCATTATTTCAATCAAAATGAACGAATTTAGAAGAATTAGCCGACGATGAAGATTTTTACAAATTTTGAATGGTTTTTTACATCCTAGAAGACCGCAAACCTTTAGAAATAGACCCAGTCATTTTGAAATATGGTCTGATATTGAATTTAAATGTAGATTTCGATTAGAAAAACGAACTGTGAGATTTGTAATCGATGTAGTTAAAATCGCAATGTTAAATCAAATTCAACAGCGCGGTTGAAAATCGTATTCTGAACCACCCGATGTAAAAAAATTATTGAGAGCGCAATATTACATCGTAGCTAACTTCACTGATATTATATTGTGTAGTAGAACTTACCTAATTTTTAAGTTATTGGTCTGATTATGTAGAGCAAGAGGTGGAGGAACCAGAAGGAAAAAGACTTTTTAGAGGAATTATTTATTTATCATCTTTATTTAAAAAACGTATGGCGTTTCTATTTCCTGGATTTTTTAAATGTGGCTCTAAGTATAAAATTAATTTCTTTATTTAGCCTGTAATAGGCAATGAAAAGGTCTTACGGTATATCAAACGGATTTTTCTTTCTATACCTACGCATATAATTCCTAAAATTTTTTTCAATTTATACTCTAAAATTTGGCTTATTTTTTTGTTTCGATATGCTAATACACACCGTGTATTCATTTATATTCATTTCAAGAAAATTTACAATATTCAACTTATAACAAACAGTGTCAAAACACTCCTAACGTCGAATATTTTGGTCGGCGTTATCTTAACAGCGCAAATGTTATTATACATCGATGTAAGTTACATCAAAAGCGTACAGAATATGTTTTTAGTACCATCTCTCGACCTTAAAGATTTACAGCGCTGTTATCGCTAACATTTTTGTACAGAATAAGGCCATAAGGATATTAAAATATTCTCTTCTTTCGAACTGAAATTTGTTGATCGTTTTTTATTTGCTTTCTCCATTGATTTTCCACACAAAATACAACAACTACCAACTTTTTGTTTACAACCACATACACCTGATAATTCTCAATCAACACTGTCAGTCAACGATCAAGTTTGGCATGGGACATTAAAATTTTAGATGAAAAGCGTAGCTCAGTACAACCAACGTGACCTGAACGGCGTTCAACCAAACTAATGTTGATCTTGCACTCTACAACGAAAACCAAAATGAACTCGGTTCAAAGTTGACTGGCAGTTCAGTTAAACTAACGTTCACCTGTGACATCTACAACCGGCCCTTAGGTGGTAAAACAATAAACAAAGCGTTCAGAACACGTGGTACTTAATAGTGAGGTTATGCTGATTTATAATGGTAGATCGTGTTTGATTTTAGTTGATTTTGTTTCAGTGTACTTTTAAAGTTATTTTAATTGTTGAGCTTGCATATTTAATAATATATAATATGGGTTAATAGTTGTTTGTTGTTTGATAATTTTTCATGATGTCTATTGTTTATTGTTTTACCACCCAAGTATTGTCAATGTCAACTGTCGTGGACATGCCCTATTCACATTACCCAAACGAGGAGGCAAATGTGCACATTTACCGGAAAATATATACCGGGTGGTCCAATAAGCCGATCTCTCGGCTATATATATATCAGAAACTATTCATGTTATGACTTTGGGGAAAAAAATTCTTTCGGAAAAGTGGACAAGAGAAATTGCTGGAAATTACTTTCAAGTTTCTAGGTTAACCGCTAGGTTACTTTTTATTCTATTGTTCCAAATAAAGGGAGGGGGAGCGTGGGAAAGTGTTTGTGGATAAATACCTTTAACTTTGGTTTGAATCAACCGATTTTAACGAAATTAGTGTCAATAGAAAAAGTGTAGATGAATTAATTACATCTACTATAAAACAATGGCATTTAGTTTTAATTGTCATAGATAGAGGGTACTTTCAATGGAAACACCTAATTATTGTGAATTATAATGGAACTGGGATAAATTCTCAACAAAACGGCGCAAACCGCATGTTGATAGCTTTTGTCGAACTCGAGATATAAATAAAAACGCATAAACATAAGTGAGTATAGTATTCAATATAACTTAAAATTAAATATGGGAAATTAAGATCATACAGATATCTTGATCATTGAAACTTGATGTCCAATTAAATGTTCAAATTGTTTTTCATAGTTTTCCACACAAATATGTAATGTAGCAAGCTTTGACATATCTGTGGCTTAAATTTCAGCTGTTGATATACTATTTATAGCGTTTCTAATGCGCTGTTGCATGTCGTCTCGCGTGGTTGGTGAGTTTGGTACGCTAAATCTTTCAATCTTCCCCACAGATAAAAGTCCAGACATGCTAAGTCTGGAGATCTAGCTGGCCCTGAAAATATACTTATACCCTTCCAATCCACCATTTGGATAGCTTACATTCAAATAATCTCTAACTCGTCTGGAAAAGTGCGCAGGACACCCGTCATGCTGTAATATCATACCTCATGTTTGTAAGGAAATATCTTTCAATAAAACAGACAACCAATTATCCAGAAAATCCAAATATGTATCACCATTTGAAGTTCCAAGAAATACGAACCTGCGATCTTTCCATCAACTATACCACATCAAACATTAGGACTCCATCTACCTTGAAGCTGCACTTTCTTTACCCAGAGCGGATTTTCTTCAGACCAATAATGCTTATTATGCAGATTAACACCACCCGCACTATTAAGCGTACTCATAAAGCGTGCCCACAAAATTTTTGACATGATATGCGGTTGTTCTTCTAGCAGATTTAACAATTGCAGTAACCTAAGATTAAATCAGCATTTAATTGGACATTAAGTCTTAATGATCGAAATTTATGTATGATCTTCCTTTTATATATTTAATTTTAAGTTATAATACAGAGTGAGTCAATACTACACTTACTTATGTTTATGCGTTTTTATTTAGTTCGACAAAAGCTATCAACATGCGGTTGTTCCTTTTTTTTTAGAATTTAATCCAGTTCCATTATAATTCACAATAATTAGTTGTTTCCATTAAACATTCTCAAGAAAAACAAATTTAATTTTTTTTCATTCGAAAGTACCCTTTACCTATGACCAGAGTTGCAAATAATGCATTTTTTTTAATGCGATGGCAATTCATTGCTCATTTTTTTCATAATGGGTAATGTATTCAATTTCCATTACTCATTAATTTTTTTTAATGATGAATTAAATTAATTCCATTAAATTTTTTTTAATGAACAATGTATTTCTAGTACATTTTAAATTTTAATTCTTAATGAGTAATGAAAAATTTTTCATTACAATTTTTTGTCTAAATAATTGATGTAATTTTGTTCTATTATTTTTTCTTTTATTTTCAATGGGTTGGAAATAAGTATTTCACAGCTCATTTTGGTCAAGTAAAAAATAATTTCTAGTCATTTATTCTACTTTTTGGTAGATTAGAGGAATAAGAGTATTTGTTCTGATGATACAAATTTTAAAAATTTTTGCTACTGCTTGATTGAAAGATAAGTTAGGATGGGAGGAGGGCCATTGCTACTGCTTGATTGAAAGATAAGTTGGGAGGGGTGAGGCAAGGTAAAACAAGAATTCCTCGATAATTATTATTCCATCGACTGAATTTTGCAAGATTTCGATTTTTTTTATTTTCATTGAATTTAACATTTGATTTCCGAGAATTGAAAAAATTTGACAAATAGCAAAAATGATCTCAAAATTTGAAAATTTTTTCGAAAATTAAAATTTTTTTAAAAAATTAAAAAATTTTTAAAAAATTCAAATTTTTTTAAAAAATTAAAAATTTTATCAAAAATCGAAATTTTTTTTGAAAATTCATCTTAAAGACCAATAGAATAGTTAGATTTCTATTAACCCCCCTGAAAATTAGTCCAGTGGGAAAAATGTGATTAATCTTTGATCTGGAAGTTTCTAAAAGTAAACTTATTTGAGATTTGTATTGTTTTAATGACCAATGTCATTGATACACATTTTTGTTTTTTTTTTAATGAATAATGATGTGTTTCGTTACTCATTAAAAATTTCTTAATGGATACTGCGTTGTTACACTACTCATTAAATCGTTTAATGAGAATTGAATATTTTTACATTGAAAATATATTTTTAATGCACAAAGGAACAGAATTACATTTTCATTAAAAAAAAAATGACAAATGCATTATTTTTTACATTAGGATTTTTGCAACTCTGCCTATGACAATTAAAACTAAATGCATTTGCTTTATAGTAGATGTAATTGATCCATCTACACTCTTTCTATTGACACTAATTTCGTTAAAATCGGTTTGATTCAAACCAAAGTTATAAGTATTTATCCCCAAACACTTTCCCACTTTACCCCACTCTTTATTTGGAAAAATAGAATAAAAAGTACACAAAAAACTGGTTTTTAAATTTTTCTTTACAGGTTACGCCTCCTAGCGGTTAACCTAGAAACTTGAAAGTAATTTCCAGCAATTTCTCTTGTCCACTTTTCCTAAGGAATTTTTTCTCCTAAAGTTTTAACATGAATAGTTTCTGATATATAGCCGAGAGATCGGCTTATTGGACCACCCGGTACATTTGCCGCAATATCTACTTTTACCGTAACATGTACATAGCATAAACGCTATTATAGGGATAGACAGCCTTAACCTCCTAGTATCTCTCTTTTACATGCATGAGTTCCGATTTTAAAATTGCTATTGGAACAAACGAAAATAATAAATATAAAACAACAATAAAATGTAAGGAATTACCATATCCTTCACAAATCAACATCTTTGGTATTTATAACAGCTTGGTCCTGTCAGTCCTCGACGTGGTCTGCGGCTAATCTCACTTAATGACCGGTAGCCAATGACACGTGACGGTTTCATTATTTTAAATGGAAGCCGTTTTCACCATCGAGTTTAATGTGAAAAACAAGTAGAATAAAGGCTATTGCCCAAGACCTAAACTTACTTAGCATGTTAGGAAAACTGTTTCTTCCAATTATTAATTTTTGTATCAGATCCTAGTATTCTACATCTCTAAATTAACTATAAATAACAAAAGTATTTTATTTCTTACAAAATATGTTATTTTTATTATATCTTGATATTTAGTGTGTATTTGTAGCTTCTTCTGTAGTGGTTTTTTCGTTTCCTCTTTCTGCTGCATCTCCATCAATATTATTAGTATCTTGATCTTCTCCTTCTACAAGCAATTCTTCTGTTTGATCTTCAACGCCTTAAAACAATGTACCCATACATTTTGTTTCAGAAAATTTGCATTATTCTTTACCTTTCATCTTCGCCATTTCCTTTTCGATGGCGTGATAAAATTCAGTTTCTGCAGTTTTTACCGAATTATCTAATCCTAAATCTGCGCCTCCCTCACCACCATTTTTCTCATCTCTTTCTTCTCTTGGACCAGGCTGCCTTTGTCTTTGTTTCAACCGAAGTTCCCTATTTCGAGCTTCAAGTATCTTTTCCCGACGAGCTTCTCTTTCAAGCATCTAAAATAGAAATAAAAATTACAGTCATCTCGGTCTTAAGAAAATCTTACTCTCTAGTATTTGCGATACTTACAGATGTTAACAACATTTTATCATTTTTAACTGAAGCAGAAAGATTCTCGCTTAGCTCTACCAAATACACTGTGCCGTTTTGGTTCCCAAGAGCGATGAGTCTACCTTGGTCATGTGCCTTTAGACAAGTCAGTTTCACGTCACATACTCTAACACTCAAACTCGATTGCTTTTGTTGTTGCAAAATGTCCCAAACATCAAGAGTGCCATCTGATCTGGTGGTAAAAAATACGGAGAGTCTGAAAAAAAGTGAAGTGATTGCAAATAATTTTTTTATTAATTAAATTGTGAAACCTTGTAGGGCTCCAAGCTCCATCAGTTAACGCAGATTTGTGGAAACTTGTCCACATGATGCAACTCTCTCTACAATCTTCTGACCAAATCTTAGCCGTCCAATCGCCTATCGTCAAGAAATTTTTAGGAAAAGCCGGGTTCCTTTGAAGAGCCAAAATAGGTCCCAAATGAGCGTTAGGGATTCTTTGAGCTAGTTTTTCTAATGCCGTTTTTCCTTTTCTATTTCCAGATATAATAACACCTTGTTCAGTTCCAACCATAAATCTGGTAGGTATGGTGCTCTCGTATTCTAAAACAGAAGCTCCTAGTGCGTTTGAAAGGTGTTGTTCTTCATCTTTTGAGTAATCTAGGAGGAGAGTATCGGTTGGATTAGAAAGTTTTCTGGTATCCCACCTAAAAAAAGGAATATCTATATTTGTATACAGATGGTTAGCTCTAATTAATTCACCATTTGATTTGCCCATCACTAGACGAGCTAAAAAATTCTGTTCCAGTTTTAGAATTTATCCATAGTACGTTCAACACCGGATCTATGAAACTACTTTCTCTAGCACTAATCTCGACAGGTTCCATGCCTTTTCTAATGTCCCATAAGGCTACTTGTCCATTCATTTGACCACTAACAAGAATGTGTGGATCTTTTTGGTTGTATTCCAAACAAACTATGGATTGCTCTGGTTTTAAGGTATATAGAGGTCTGTTTGGATTTTCTAATGAATAATTATTAACAACGGTTATAACAAAAATGTTTACATAGTGTACTACCGTTACTAACCTACTTCCCAGACATAAGAAACGTTATTAGCTTGCTTGGACACAATGGATTGAAATAAAAGATTGCAATGAGACACTGCCAATTTTGTTTGATTATCTGGAGACCAAGAAATATGAGTAATAGGTCTGGTGGGAGTACTTTGATCTTGATAGACACTGACCGTTCTTGCTGAGCTTCTTTCGACAAAAGGCGTCGCTTCTACATCGGAAAAGTATTGTTGATAGATATTCACGGCATTGTTTTGAAAAATGCAGTTCTCCATGTTCTGGAAAAATCATAAAATCCTTATGAGAATTATCATGAAAAACGGGTACAACTAACGAAAACGATTTTAAGATTTAAGACCAAGAGAAACATGGAATACAGCAATAGGTAAAATTCTACAAGGTAGAGGCAGAACATGGGAAGAGGCTAGGACGTTAACAAGGAACAGCAAAGAATGAAAAAATTAATATCCGACACCTTAGGGTATAAGGATTAGGGATTTACCGGTTCACCGATTTACCGCCTGAAAAGTTCTTTAAATTACCGATGAAGAAATCGACATCTTTTACCGGTAATTTCGGTAAAAAATGCCAAGCTGACAACAGCGCGGAGTTTCTAGAAGAGTCATCAGAAAATACAAATAGCATTGACCTCGATGATTCCTCTGATGGGGAGGAAGATAACATCCCCCTCAGTCGGGTTTTCGGATAATGCTGGATTGTCGATTAAAGAAAAACTTCAACTAGCGATAAGAGAGAAAATTTATGTAAACAGTACTATCCCAATTAGCAGACAGCAGGTTACTTCTAACAGTGTTCATCAATGTGTGAAAACAGAAATGCAATATCTTCGGAAGGAGGGAATTCAGGGAAAATACTTGAAAATGCCTTTCGCAGCACTCAGCACCGAAAGAGCCTTTTCTGCGGCAGGAAGAATTTGTACTAAGATTAGATCGCGGCTAAGTGATAATAGTATTGATAAGATGTGTTTTCTCAGGGCCTTTTTTATTGAACAAAAGAAATCGAAAGTGTTGTTGGAAAATAAGAAACGATAGATATTTTTTTTATTCAAATTACTATTTCGAATGTTTTGGGGCCTCTTACTAGTCTAGTAAGTTTGGTTATTTATTTTGTTGCTCATTTTTTTGTTTTTGTCGGAATAAAAAAGGTAAATAACGGTAAATCGGTAAATTTTTTAATAATTCACCGAATGACCGGTAAATAAAAATTCGGTAAATTTGCAATCCCTAATAAGGATATACAGTGCTATTCAAAAGTCCCCTCCCCCCTCGTATCTTTTGAACGGCTACACTTACATTAATAAAATTTGGAGGGTGAAAATAAAGTGTTTTAAACTTCTCTACGAATGGTAACAGGTGACGTAATAGTAATAGATGACATCACAGTGCCACTCTGGCCAATAATTTTAAATAGGACCTTATGGCAAGTGATATCTCGTTTGGAAGGCATTGATATTGGCTACATGGCCATATTAATTTTGTTTGGGCTTGAACTAATTTTGACGGATAAATTAAATAAATACCAAAATTATTATTTCACATTTAAATATTGAAGATTTTTCAGTCCGCCTCTGGTTAGTTGTCAAAAAAATTAACGTTTTTAATTTAATAGTATTTGTTGCTTTGCAAAGTTTTTCTAAATAGCTTAACTATTTAATATTATTATTGTTTAACGAGACGTTTGTGAGTTTACATAGGCAAAATGGTACGTACTCAAGCCGACAAAGTAGCAGCTATCTTAATAATTGGTGAATCTAGAAAGAATTTCCATGAAGCGAAACGTTTATTTAAGAGAGATACCCAGATCGCCCTATCTCGAGAACTTATTTGAGGGAGCTTCTTTACAAGTTTGAAGCAACAGGTAGTGTTCAAGATGCCGAACGATCTGGTCGACCAGCATTTAGTGATGATAAAAAAATTGATATAGTTGCTGAAATGGTAGTAACCCCTACTTCCTCTTCAACTAAAGTTGCGTCTATCTGTGAAGTAAGTAAAAGTACAGTACAGAGAGTGTTGGCTAAAAATAAATTTCATCCATACAAGTTAAAAATGGTGCACCACCTTTCGGATTACGACCCCGACAGAAGACTCGAATTCTGTGAATGTATGACAAATAAAATTAGTCAAAACCCACATTACACAAAAGCAATTTGTTTTAGTGACGAAAGTACTTTTTGCCTCAATGGAAATGTGAATACACAAAATGTAAGGAGTAACACAACTCACACCTTTCGTGAACAACATACCCAATTTCCAGAAAAAGTCAATGTTTGGGCAGGTATTTTGGGAAACCACATAGTTGGTCCTGTCTTCCTAAATTCAAATTTAAGCGGTGAAGTGTATCTGGAGATGTTACAAAATGCAATTGAGCCGTTAATTCTTGAAATTCTGGAAGATAATCCAGATGAATTCGGCCATCTGGAAATAACATTTCAACAATAAGATGGTGCTCCTGCACATTATTATGGTGCAGTAAGACGTTACCTGGATGAAGAATATCGAGGTAGATGGATCGGCCGGCGAGGTCCTATAGAATGGCCACCTCGGTCACCAGATCTGACACCATTAGATTTTTTTATGGGGATACTTGAAATCCAAGGTTTATACTACGGCACCAGATAGCATTGGCGTTTTGAAAGAAAGAATTGTATGCAATGCACTTTCAGCTGACACATTCGAACGAGTACGGCAAGAGTTTACTAATATAGGATGTATTACTGTCAGGAAGTAGACGGAGCACATTTCGAACACTTGCTATAAGAATCCATTGTTGATATTTGATTAATTAAATTTAAAAAAATAATTTCAATAATTTTGGTATTTAATTTATCCGTCAAAATTAGTTTAAACCCAAACAAAATGAATATGGCTGTGTAGCCAATGTCAATGCCTTTCAAACGAGATATCACTTGCCATTAAATTATTGGCCAGAGTGGCACTGTGACGTCATCTATTACTATTACGTCACCTGTTACCATTCGTAGAGAAGTTTACAACACTTTATTTCCACCCTCCAAATTTTATTAATGTAAGTGTAGCCGTTCAAAAGATACGAGAGGGGGAGGGGACTTTTGAATAGCACTGTATGATTATTTACATACTTTAAACAATGCCATCATCACGTGATAAAACTGCTCATCTTTTTCAATTTTTCTTCTGTATCTTTTAGTCTGCTCATCGTCGGTAAGGTTGATATCCTTCGGCCATCCACCTTCGAAATGGTTTACGGTGCTGTTTGTAAATTCCGCCCTCATGGTATTCAAATGATGTTCTGATAAAATTGGAGCGCATTGTTGAGATCTTGAAACTGGATCTCTAAAAGATTTAAATATTTCATTTTATAATTAGCGTCTATTCAGTATATTCAGATTAAACTATAATAGGTAAGTGAGTACCTGAGAATGAACTCCTTATATAATTTTTTATTTGAAGGATAATTATCAATAATATCGGGTCCCTTATCTGAAAAAAGACAGTGTCTACCAAATTCAATTCTTTTTTTCTGATACTGAAAGCAAAGATCCATGATTATCTTGAGGATATTAAACACTACAAATAATATCTAGGATTGCTTAATCAATAACCTTTAGAAACACACTAGTTTCCATGACGATTTTCCTAATACCCGCGAATAAAGGGGTATAAACTGGCTTCGCATACACAAACAACTTTAGAAAAGTGTACGCATAAGCTAAATTTTAATGTTATCTCTTGAGCGGTAATATAAAACCGACTTTGACCAAGCATGTTTGACCTATGCGCGAGTCAACTCTGAGTTAAATGAGTCGTCTACACGTTTTCCACTAAAACTTGTTAGGTATTTGGCAAAAATTAAAAACAAACCGATTGATAAAATCACGTAATCACGAGTCCGTTAGGACGAGGGATTTTATCTAAATTCGGTTTGTTTGAATGTTTTTGCCTCAAATAAACAAGTTTGAGTGATGAAAATATAGTATATTACGTAACGTGTGCGGAAAGTGACATTTTTCACACGAGTGGGAAGTATTGTCTCACGAGCGCAGCCGAGTGAGACAATCCCACGAGTGTGAAAAATCACTTTCGCACAAGTTATGTACACTATTTTTCCTACGACCACGCGATATACTTTTACCAAATTAGGCATGTATAATCTTGCTTTTTTATGTAGATGTGAGAGGTTTTACATAAGTGTATTTGTAAATACTTTATATGGTTTTGATTACTTACCTTTGAATTTGGCCCAGAAAATTGTGATTTTGTATGCAATGGAAAAAAGTACCTTTATAAAAAAGTTAGAATTAATATTGGTACACAAAATATAAAATATTACGAACATTTATTTCAACAATTTACAACAAACAGAACATCGGAAATAGTTTTACATAAATATTGCGGTTCAAAATTAGTTATTTATTTGCTGTGAAAATTAAAAGTAAAATTATTATTAGTGCAATTTATAAATTGCAATGGTGTATGTGCAAGATTCTTTTCTCGGATGTTACTTGTGATTGTGCTCGAAGTTGAGGGATGCTGATTAATATTTTCTAATATTTCTGATTGTGCAGTATCTTTGGATCCTCCTTGCACGGCGTCTACAATTTTTGATGCAACATTTACTCTATTGGTAGTCGAGTCGTCTATATATCCCTCAGCGACAGTAGAGGATTTCCATCCTCCATGTCTTTTAAGAGCTGTAATATCTCCTCCTGCATCTACCAATATTGTGGCGGATGATCTTCTGAGACTATGACTTGTGTAGGTGTTTGCATTGTCAAGTTTTAAAAATTTGGCAACTACAGTGGGTACAGAACCTATTTTATTTATACCTACAACTTGCTTGGTACATTTTTTGTTTCGGTAGTTGAGGAAAAATCTTTTCTCATGTGTGGCAGGTCTTAAATCAGCGTATTTTTTATATTTTTCATAAAATATATCTGATACATTAAATTTCCTATCAATTTTATTTTTTGTATTGTGAATTTTAATAATCGCTGCAGAACCTAGATCTTCTATATCATCTACACTAATGTTTACTAGTTCTTGTTTGCGGCATGCTCCACTAATTCCAAAGATTAGGACTACCTAAAAAATTAATATAATACTAATTTAGTAAAACACGCCAGCAATACCTACACAACTTTTTTAAACTCACCTTACTGAATAAAAACTGATCGTCAGAAGCTTGAGTTATGAAATCGTTTATTTGCAAGGTGGTTAAGATAGACGATTTCTTTGGTTTATAACCATCATTCTTTCTTTTTAAAAATGCCTTTATTTCAAGATATTTAGCAATATCTACATTGTGGTTTATATATAAAGTAGTACGCAGCATAGAATATATGGACCACAATGTATTTGGCCGTACTTTTTTGGATAATTCATCCATATATGCAAGTAGTACATTTTCTGAAAATGAACTTTTGATATCTTTACCTTTCCTCCAGTTTATGAATTCTTCATATGTACGTTCATATCTGGCTCGTGATTTTGTAGGTAGGATTTTTAAGCATGTTATTTTTGTTGCTTCGACAATTTCTGGCGGAGTGCATTCACTATCGCTATTACTGTCGTCCTTATCCATAGTATTTTATCAAATATTGTACAGCTGTACGAAGATAATCAACAGATTATTTTAATATAATCACAGTGAAAAAACTTTTGACACTTTACATGAATTGTTCGACGCCTACTTTTTCAAAAAAATTATTAGCACGACGCTTAACTTGTTGCCTACCTGTAGGAGATTGAAAGTATTAACTAGCTATTTTAAGGATTCATTGTTCAAATAATTGAAAACGGATATTTATTGTTTTAATAATAAATAAATGTCGATATAAACACATTTTATTTTGGAGAATAAATAAACTGTTGTGTATATTTCCTTAGCGCTTATTAGTATCTTGGACAAGAACCATAAGCTACAACAGTGGGATGGCCGAGCGGTCTAGACATCCGTGGGCTCGATTTTTGACAAGCAGTAGGGTGGTTCGAGTCCGGGCTCGGTATTTTTTTTTTAATTTTAAATGAAATAAATAGATTATATTATATTATTATATAGACAAATCAACTTAGGAAATAAGCATTTCACATATACATAGGTAATAGATAACGGTGGTGAATATTACCTATTACATAAGCGTTATATATATGTATTATATTTATTAACACTATTATGTACAACGTATAATATCTGACTCGTTGACAGATCTCTAAAAAATATATTGAATTTATAAACGTCAAGAATATCAATTATCTTCACTACTTTCACTCACTTTTAATTTTATATTGATTCTAAACTATCGCCACACTACCCCCCTTGGCAGAGAATTTGGTTACAAATTCAAAGTTTTTCTAAATCTAACTCTTCTGCCAGATCGCGTTGTATATTCGGGAACAGGAATGGGCTCTTCAGGTACAGGTTTAACAGGAGGAGGGGAAACAGGAACATGTTTTGGAACAGGAACAGGAACAGAAACGGGTGTTGAAGCTTCATCTTGTAAAATAAATGCAGGTTTCACTCGATCGATCGATACTTTAGTAGGTTTACTGCGTACCAAGAGCGTCATCGTCTTTTCGTCTCGATCAATGATTTCGTATGGACCAGTGTATGGTGGTTGAAGTGCTTTGAGAATGGGTCCTTCTTTCAAAAAAACATGACTGCATTTCGAGAGTTCCTTGAAAACAAAAACGCCAGGTTGACAATGTCTTGATGCTGGAGTTGGTCGTAAACGTGACATGAATTCTCTTAAGCTTGAGAGAAAGCTGCTCGTATCGTCAAGATTCTTGTTTTCATTGTTTGAAGAGAAAAGTTCAAAAGGTAAACGTAAAGTTTCTCCATATACCATCTCAGAGGAAGTAGCCTTGATATCTTCTTTAAAAGCTGAACGAATTCCAAGTAATACGAGGGGCAAAGCATGAACCCAGTCGATGTCAGAATGAGCCATTATTGCAGCTTTCAAGTGACGATGTAAACGTTCGACTAAACCATTCGCAGCTGGATGCCAGCTTGTAGTGAGGTTATGTCGAATTCCAAAAAACTTTACGAAATTTTTGAAAACATGAGAAGTAAATTGAGCTCCACGGTCTGAGGTTATAGTTTGAGGAAAACCAAAACGAGATATCCAACAATCCAAAAGAGCGTGAATCACCGTATCTGTACTTATATTCTGTAAAGGATAAACTTCGGGCCATCGAGTAAAACGATCGATGATGGTCAAACAATATCGAAAAGATTGTGCAGGTGGAAGTGGCCCAATCAAATCGATGTGGATATGAGAAAACCTTTGTGTGGGAGTTTTGAAATTTCCAATAGGAGCATGAACGTTACGAGATATCTTCGATCGTTGACATTCAGTGCAAGCACGAGCCCAACTTCGACAATCTTTGCTCATCGAAGGCCAAACGAATCGGTCGCTAATTAACTTGAGTGAAGCATTGGCCCCGGGATGACTCAAACTATGAAGTTGATTGAAAACGAGGTGTCGGAATGAAGGTGTGATAAAAGGTCGTGGTTTTCCTGTTGATGTATCACAAAACACAGTGAGTGAGGATCCAGGAATCGGCACACGTTCAATGTGGAGAGAAGAATTTTCTTGAATAATCTTCTTGAGTTCTTCGTCTTCTTCTTGAGATTTGAACAGTAACTCGTAATCAAGTGGTGCAGAAACAGCTTCAATCCGGGAAAGGGTGTCGGCCACAATATTATCGGCACCTTTAATGTATTGAATATCCGTTGAAAATTCCGCGATAAAAGAGAGTTGATTGAGTTGAACTGGTGGAAGTTTTTCACGTTTTTGTTGAAAAGCGTAAACCAACGGTTTGTGATCGGTGTAGATCGTGAATTGATGTCCTTCCAAAAAATGACGAAAGTGCTGAATTGCAGCGTATATAGCAAGAAGTTCACGATAGTGAGCAGGCCAAGAATTTTCTTTGAAAAGAATGCAAGTGGTTGCCAAACATCATCAACGAGCTGCTGCAAACAGGCTCCAACAGAGTGATTTGAAGCATCTGTGAATAAACCAAGTGGCACACCGATACGAGGAAAGACCAAAAGTGAAGCAGAAGAAATGCAGTTTTTGCATTTTGAGAAAGCTTCTTCTAATTCAGGTGTCCATTCTATCGGCTGAGAACCTTTCAGAAGTGGATTGCTTATTGCATTATGTAAAGGAGCTTCATATTCAGATGCGTGAGGTATGAATTTGCGATAGAAATTCAGCATTCCCAAGAAGCGGCGAAGACCTTTTGCTGTTTTTGGTAGAGGGAAATCTTTAATTGCCTGAACACGTTCTTCTGGAGCACGGATGCCAGCGGAAGAAATAGTATATCCTAAAAAATTAATCTCATCAACTCCAAAAATGCATTTATTTGGATTGATTAGTAAACCGTATTTCGAGAGACGTTCAAAAATGATTCTTAGATGATGTTCGTGTTCTTCTTTAGAACGAGAGAAAACAAGAATGTCGTCCATGTAAACGAAACAAAAATCTAAACCGCGTAAAACTTCATCCATAAACCTTTGAAAAGTTTGACCAGCATTTCGAAGTCCAAAAGTCATGAATGGAAATTCGAAAAGTCCAAATGGTGTAATGATGGCGGTTTTTCCAATATCTTCTTTAGCAACTGGAATTTGTTGATATGCCTTTACTAAGTCAATTTTTGAAAACATCGTACATCCATCAATAAAAAAAGTGGCATCGTAAATGTGACGAACAGGATAACGATCTGGTATTGTTCGAGCGTTCAACGCGCGAAAATCTCCACAGGGACGCCAAGTTGAGTCACTCTTCGGTGCCAAATGTAAAGGAGAGGACCAGGAACTTTCAGATGGGCGAGTTGTGCCGGCTTGTATCATATCATCGAATTCTTTTCGGGCTATTTTTAATTTTTCGGGACTTAATCGGCGAACTTTACTTGTAACCGGAGGTCCAGGAGTTGTGCGAATATGATGGACAGTTTCATGTTTAATATTTCGGGGTAAACCTTGTGGACGACTGATTTCAGGAAACTCAGAAACAAGAGCAGAGTAAGTTGAAGCATCTTGAACTACTTTGACACTGCCTTGCGAAAAAGGTTGAGAAAAACCGTGAGCTTGAAGTCCGGTGGAAACATCGATGATTTGTTTGGTGCGGCAATCAGGTAAAAGATGATAATGGGCAAGAAAATCTGATCCAATGATAGGGTAATCAACATCAGCAACGACGAATCTCCACAGAAAACTACGTCGAAGGCTTAGATTGAGATTTAAGGTTATGAAACCGTAAGTTTTTATCGTGCTTCCGTTTGCGGCACATAAATCGTAGTTGACAGGAGAACGACGATCTCGAAGGAGACGACGAGGAAAACAACATAAATCAGAACCAGTATCAACTAAAAATTTATGTTTTGAATTTTTATCAACTACAACTAGACGGCTACCGGATGAAGAGCAGTCAGACGCCGTCCTCACGGACTGCTTTGGTCGTTTCCCAAAAAAATTGCAAGGTTTAATGCACTTTTTAGCATTTTGCTGATACGTTTTGTGATACCAACAAACTTGACTTGAATGTTGGTTAGAATAGTTTCGATTGCAAGGTTTATTCTTCTGTCTAAAATTGCGATTAGAACTGCGAGAACGTGAGCGAGAAGTGGACAGCGCAGCAACTTGTTTTTGTAGATCAGTAATAGCATTTAAAAGTTTAGTTTCTGTGCCTTTCTCGTTAAGTGCTGCACTTACAGAGAACGTTGGATTGCTCGGAGAAACTTCGACGATTTTATCAGCAAGTTCCGCAAGTTTATCAAGCGCCAGCTCCGACTGCGTTGTGAGAATAGCACGAACATTGGATGGAAGTCGTTGTAACCAAAGTTGACACAAAAAGCTATCTTGAGCGATGGTAGCACCAGCGAGAGAACGAAGATGACGAAGAAACTGCGACGGTTTCCGATCGCCAAGTTCTGCCTCGCTAATCAACTGACGAACTCGTTGTTCCTCAGACTCAGACAAACGTTCAATTAATTTTGTGCGCAAAAATGTGTATGGAAACTGAGCGGGAGGCTTTGTTATGATATCCTCGACTTCCAGTGCAAAACGTGCGTCTAATTGAGAAACGATGTAATGAAATTTGGTTACCTCATTTGTAATATTAGACAGCGTAAACTGAGAATCAGCTTGTGCGAACCATAAGCTTGGTTTGTCGGCCCAAAAAGGTGGTAATTTTACAGCTACCCGTTGCACTGCGGGATGATTTTCCGGGTAGTCGACGACTGGAGCTTGATGTTGTGGTTGCTGCTGTTGTTGTTGTAGGTGCGGTGATCTCTGTAGTTGCTCGTTCTGCTGGTGAAGAGCTTGGATTTGACGTAGTAAGTCTTCGTTCTCCTCTCGTAGATTTAGAAGTTGACCTTCGTCATGATTCATCTTTCTCGTTGTGTTCTTCTGTCGGGGTCACCAATATAGGTAATAGATAACGGTGGTGAATATTACCTATTACATAAGCGTTATATATATGTATTATATTTATTAACACTATTATGTACAACGTATAATATCTGACTCGTTGACAGATCTCTAAAAAATATATTGAATTTATAAACGTCAAGAATATCAATTATCTTCACTACTTTCACTCACTTTTAATTTTATATTGATTCTAAACTATCGCCACATATACATATTAATTTGCGGAGTAAAAAGACTAGCATTTCAACATTCAATTTGACAGCTTTTTTATCCGCACACGTACGGATAAGATTTTTTTCCGTACGCGTATGAATAAAGCTGCATTTACATTCAATTCCAAGTCAAATTTGTTTTGAAATTGGCGTGTTTGTCATATGGGGGGCAGCACAGTATCATTTACATTGGAAAAAATTCGAAGCTGACTTCAAAGTGCACTTCGAAGTGGGACAAACAGTTTGCTGATGGCAAATAAAAATTTAAGAAATGTCTAATTTTGAGGTTAAGCTGCAGGTCATCAGGTCATGTCATTATTTGTTTATTGCCGTTTTTTTCCAAGAAGCACTATTTTCTTATTAGTGTCCATTTCGTTTAATAACACAGGTAGGTAAATAACATACAAATTTTAATTACTGGACAAATATAAACCACAGACATAACCTATAAATTTCTTCAATGAAAATGATAAATTATCAAATGTCAAACTGGGCTTGGACTTCGAAGTGAATGTAAATGCAGCTTTAAGGTCACTTTCCATAGAACTAGTCAGTGCGATATATGTCACTTTCCTATGTGGTCGTAGGAAAAAAAATTATGTGATAAAATTTGAAGAACGAGGTAGGTATTTGGGAAGATTATTTTTTTCAGTTAATTTAAAAGGATTTTGCTTTATTTTTTGAATGTATTGAATGTTCAATATTCTCTTGGGTGATGGCACTGAATCGGTTTGTGTTCATTTTTCAATAAACTACGAAGCACAAAACAGTCTAACCAATAGAAGTGAAAGTCCAATAGGATTACCTAGAATGAAAAAATGATGTGCCAAACCCATCCACCTGAAGCGCTAGTTGCAATTGTGTAGTCGAAATAGGCAAGGCAGCTGAGGCCAAAAACCAGACTAAGGAAAGAAGAATTTCAGCGATCGCAGTGGATGGGTTCAGAAATATTTCATAGCGCTTTTTTTAATGGAAGTTTGTTTTTTGAATGACTAATGCCCGATTTCACTAACCATTTCCTAATCAGGTAATACCTATAACGAAATTAGGAATTCCTAAATGCAATTTACATTTTACCACGCGCTAAGTAATGCCTAAGAGTGATAATATTACGTATTTCCCATCACTTTTTGATCAATCCTGAAAGGATTGTGGGAACAGCTTTGCGAGTGAGGCCCCTTTTTGTCCCAATAACAATATACCTATTGTGTTTCAAAATATCTGTTGCAAACTTTGTAGGATTTATAAATCTGTTCAGCGCTTAATTCCTTTAGTTTTGGATTGCGAATAAAGGCAACCCATTCATTCACAACAAAGGGTCATGTTTGGGAAACCGATGTCGTTTTGATGTAATGTCTGTACACCCAGGAACCCAACACTTCA
>CAJUYI010000269.1:36436-51876 GCA_910591695.1 Galerucella pusilla | reverse complement strand
TGGTTCAAAATATCTGTTGCAAACTTTGTAGGATTTATAAATCTGTTTAGCGCTTAATTCCTTTAGTTTTGGATTGCGAATAAAGGCAACCCATTCATTTAACAACAAAGGGTCATGTTTGGGAAACCTATGTCGTTTTGATGCAATGTCTGTACACCCAGGAACGCAACACTTCACACCAACCATTATAAATATTATGAATGATCACACTTGATAAGACTTACAGTACCTAATTAAAACACAAATAGCAGCAGCAAATTGCAAAAGGAACATAAAAGACAATGGTGACAACAACAAACTATATGACAGCTTTGATGAATTTCAAAAACTTTTCTTCTTTCCGTGCTAAAGTCCTTAGCTGCTAGGCCTGTTTCGACAACTAAATTGCAACTAGCGCTTCGGGTGGATGGGTTTGAAACCTCATTTTTGCATTCAAGGTCATCCTATAAACTTTCACTTCTATAGGTTAGACTGTTTTGTGCTACGAAGCACTTTTAGTTGTCAATAATGACAAATTTTGACGTTTCAATGTAAACAAAGTATTATCGATGAGGAAGTAGAATTATCAGTAGTCATACTCCTAGGGTCTTTGTCATAGAGAATGCTGAAAGCGTGTTGCTTGATAATAGCCGCAGGCCGAGGGCTATTATCTTTGATCTTGATAATACAAAGATAATAGCCCGAGGATTCTCTATCAGAAGCGCCACGGGTCAGATTCCCATCTATCAGTGTTATGTTCTCTATGACAAAATTTTGAGTATTTATCAAAACCCGAGGAGTATTCGATAAGATAGTTTTTTACTTAGGCCCGTTCTTTCTAAGTCTGAATAAAGTTGCAAATAATATATATTTATCAAATAAGCACTAGATTCGTCTTTCCAATATTGGATAATTTATATTCGCAGAATATATAGCATTATTCTACAGTTAAGTTATTAGGAGGTATAAGTTCGAAATAAAATTGTTTGGGGTTGTGAATAACAACTGACTGATGCCGATTAACTACGAATTGAGTTTTTCTCTTTTCAAAGTGTTGGCGATTCTAACATGGTTTTAATAAAAAAAGTCACATTTATTTTGAAATGGATATTTTTCAATTATTTAGAGGAACTCGAAGAGAGATCAAGAGATACAAGGAATTGTAGATTTTGTAAACCCAGAACGTCACCCTATGATGTCATTTTTAGTTACTTTCCTGCTTATCAGAATGAATATTAATTTCAACCATAAATACAATTTATCCTCAATAGCCAGGGCAATTTATAGCTAACGGGTTGGCAAAACTTCAACACGTTGTCAAATCAACTGGCAAAATTCCCCAGTTTGTTTTGACGTTTATTGACATTCGATCATCGTCTAATATTTACAAGTTTTGGAACTTTAGTTCTTTACGTCAGGTTATGTTGAGCGACGCGACGCAAAATATCTGACCGTTACGCTACGTTATGTTACGTTGCTTCGTTATGTGCCTTGCTTGCGTACGAGTGCTCTCTCCTGAGTCTCTCTCTCGTTTACGAAGCAGCGATTCATATGCTTCGGCCGGGAATCGAACCCGGGCCGCCCACGTGGAAGGCGAGCATTCTACCACTGAACCACCGATGCTATATTAAAATTCTATGCAAAGCTGGTATTCGCAGTGCTGATGATCTACTTGAATTTCCATAATTTTTGCGCGATTGATCTTTTTTGTTTATTTACAGCATCGGTTCTCAGGACGGTAGGTTGTGTTGACTGGTTTCTGAGTTTAACACGTCGGTAAGTGATTTACTTACCGTTCAGACGTCGAAAAGTAATAAATAGTATAAAAACAATTACACCAAAATGCAAAATATATTTTAAACTGATCGAGAAGTATAAATGTCACTTTTGACATTTCGTTCATTTCGAAGAAATTTAAATTATTTTATTCGGAATTTATTTCAATACGATCGCGCAAAAAATGGTGTAAGCATCTCGAACGTTAAGGGTAATTACAACGTTTGCATGTAGATTCCTCTCGTAAAATTGGACAAAATGATATGAGGATTAAGGGGTCTAGCACATTTACTTTACGAAATACAGGGTGTTGAAATTTTGAAAACTTGAATGTTTTAATTCGATAATTTTAAAATGGATGGATAAATTGATTTGACATTTGGCAGGTTGTTTTTAAATGTAAAAGGGCATATTTTGATAGAAATAGTAGTTTGTGCAACTAGTGTGGATATTATGGCCATATCGCACGAGGAAGAAGTTCAAGTGCTATATGGACAATCCACACGAGTCGAACAGCATATTTTTTCTACGACCCACTCAAGAAAAAATCTAGAAAATAAAAATTTCTATAAACTGTAATATAACTTTAAATTGAAAATTTAACAATTCAATTTTATGTTTCCACTAATTTTTTTGTGGTAAACGTACAGTTCTTGAATGTCCAATTTGTATAATGCTACGGTTTCCCTTTTTAAATATACGATGCTGTTATAAGTAGATGTTGCCAGTCGGACTCCCTCATGAAGGGTACCGTACTATTATCTATAATAATGAATATTCTGCTAAATATTTCAAAGAGAGAGTCTGGTTTGCTTACTACTCGACCACCGAGGAATATGCAAATTGTTTATCTATAATCATCAGATTTTAGTTTATATCAGATGTATTACATACTTTTTGCTTAAAAGGAAAAAAGGAACTTAAGTTCCTACTGTGTGTCCCGCGACACGTTCCACCTTTTTTTTACAAGTTTTTTTTTTAATATTGAAAAAACAGTTATTTTTACAACTTATTATTTAGGAAAATCTGCAGTGTGTAGTTAATCAAATGCCGAAGCAGCTGAACAGTAAATAATGTCAAGAGATGGTAACATCTTTGTTAAGCTTTTTTGAACGAGAAAGCCGAAATGGGGCCCGCTTCTCCCGCTTACTGCTGTAAGAGACGTAAGTAATAGTATTCGCTCTAATTTGTATTCATTATTATTATTGTTACATATTTAAATATAAATGATTGAATGTGTTTATTGTTTAAGTGAGGAAAAAAACTACACCTTACAAACATCACAATATTTTGTTTTGCAACGTCATCATCCTTTTATCATAAATAAACTTTACTTTAAAACAACTTCAATCAACATCCTCACTTCCAATTCAGTGAAGTTTACTGCACGCTTCCGTTTATTATTGTTGATACTATTTTGGTTCATTCTGTAAAATTACTTCCGTTAGTGATACACAATTTCAGCAATTATTTAAATATTTATAAGAAATACTGATTTCAGTGCAGTCATGCAGGTGACAGCTGACCTAAAATCTATTTTGCAGCTCAGGTACAACGCGTCTGCTAAACATAACAATTGTTTATCATTTTCTATTATATGAACTTGGTGCATGAAACTATCTTTCTCTACACATATTATGAAGTAAGGTGGAAGTAAGGTAAGTTATTGGTTGATGGCCGTTTGCACCAATTAATATTTAAGTAGACTTAAAGTTAAGTGGCGCTTTAGGAAAGTTTTGCTTTGCACCATGAACAACTTGTCATTTAAAGCTCCACTTAGCTAAGCTTAGAAAATCGCTCGCTTAAACTCCACTTATCCTCAAAGTGGAGATTTCTAACCTAACATTTTTGTGTTTTGATTGATATATGTCAATTATTTTTCTGTTTTCGGGTATTCGTTTTGCGTTTTCCTATTTCAGGTGTGTTTCTTTATTTTTGAAGAAGAATGTTTATGGAGGATGATTTGGAAGTATTGGACATTCTTGAAAATGGATTTCCTAGAAGACGGTACAACCGTAAAAATTATTACGAAGAATTGGACGAAAAAACTTTTTTCCAAAGGAAACTGACAAACCATCAGTTTTCTTATTCTCAATAATATCTTTGTACTTTGCAGCTAAAGATATTAGCAGCTCTTTCTCTTGTACTATATAATTTGCCGATCTGATTTTCTTATTTTTAACTGTGTCCATTATCAGTAATTTTCTTATTAAGAAAACAAGAATAAAATCTTTTGATTTTCAAAAATTCAAAAATTGACGTTTAACAGTTTTTAATACATTTATTTCAAACCATAAAAACGAAAAGACACCAGAAACCATAGAGAAATCAATAAAACTCAACCTAAAAAGCGATGTTGCCAAATGTATTAAACACTTAGCTAAGAAGCCGAGGAAAAACATTGGTGCAACTGAAATTTCACTAAGCGACCCTTAAATTTTAAGCTCGCCTTAGTTATTCTTAGCTTATGCTTTTATTGGTGCAAACGGCCATGAGTTATTGTAATTTCATTGCAGCCAACGTTGAAATCATTTTATTTTTGTTATGTTAATTCACCGAATAATAAATCAATTGTTAAAGTCAGTTTGAAAGACATTCACACTTTATTTGTCGAATAAGACTTCCAAATACATTTATTTTCCAGTTAGTTATTGCCACTTTATTCGTACTTGAAAAGACGGGGCCTTATAGTAGATTTCAAAAAATTTATCGTCAATCTGACGTTTAATATGATTTTCAATACAAAATTTATTAGTTTTTGTCAAACAAATATTATTCATTTTTATTTAAAACTACAGTCTGCAGTTGTGAAAAGTACAATTGGTAAATTAATTGGATCGTTATATGCAATACCAAATCTTCGCAACATTTTTAAACCAGTTGTTAGTTTGACGTTCAATTAATTTTTAATGAAAAATAAACACCAAACTGAAAACATGATTGTCGAATTTGAATTGTTTTATACTTTATTTACAACGATATCACAGATCACCTGTTTGTGAACAATATGCTGTCTGATGCTGTCATTACTAACGTCATTGAAGGTTAGAAAGTGTCTTGTTAAAATAATACCCTTCTTGGGGTGCGTCATCGATTGTGACGTATATCCGGGTTTTCGGCATGTCGTTTATTTTATTTGCTATTTTGACATATAGCTAACCTTAAATTTGATAAATAAGATCATCAGTATTGTATTTAGCCAAATTCGAAAAGGCTTTGCAATTAATAATTACCAGCTTCTTTTTCTAACTGAAAATACTTGAGAACTTTCAAAATACTGGATGTTTTTCCGTGTATTCATGCATATTCTTGTATTATTCATATAAATAAAACAATAAGATTAATTAATATTCACTTTACATAAATAATAATTGACCGTAAACAACAAAGTACAGACCTGTCAAGAACTGTCAGTGTGACAGTAGAAAAAGACGTATGACTTATTGCCGCTACGAAAGTAACGCCTTCATGGTATCTTAAGCTCTCGATTGATAGGTTTCGCTGGCGCGTAATCTAAACATCAACCAATCAAATTTTTGTAAGTCAAAGATTAGGGTTAACGTTTATAAAACATTCAAACGGTCCATTATTGTGATATTTTGATTAGGATTAATCACAGACCTGCCTTTTTTCCATTTCTTCCTACGTAATGTGATAGAAGGAGATTAACAATCGATGACGCACACCAAAAAGGGTATTATTTCAACTATACCACTTCTGATCGTTTATCAATTTCTCTCTCACCGGAGTTCAGACGGACATTCACACATACACAGCGCCCTATGGCTTGTTTTCTCTATCTGTAGTATCACTACACTACTTGACACATGACTTGAAATTAAGTAATTTGATTGGTTATGCAGTGAAAAAAGGTAGAACGTATCGCGGGACACACGGTAGGAACTTTAATTCCTTTTGAGCAAAAATTATGTAATACATCTGACGTTATAGATAAACGATTTGCATATTCTTTGATGGTCGAGTAGTAAGCATACCAGACTCTCACGCAGTAGACCCGGGTTCGATTCCCCGTGAGGAAGTTTTTTTTTATTGTTAATTTTATTTTTAAATCATTATTCTGCTTGTTATTAATAACGACAACAGGTAGACGTTTGAAATATTTAGCAGAATATTCATTATTATGGATAATGGTACGGTACCCTACCCCAAAGATAATAGCCCTCGGCCTGCTGCCTTGGGCTATTATCAAGCAACACGCTTTCAGCATTCTCTATGACAAAATTATCTCGGTATTATCAAAACCCTAGGGGTATTACTACTGATAATTCTGCTTCCTCATCGGTAATACCTCGTTTACATTTAAACGTCAAAATTTTACTTTGAATTTGTCATTATTGACAACTAAAAGTGCTTCGAAGTTTATTGAAAAATGAACACAAACCGATTCAGTGCCATAACCCAAGAGAATATTGAACATTTAATACATTTAAATACATTTTAAATTGTTGAAAAAAATAATCTTCCCAAATACAACTCGCTCTTCTAATTTTATCACATAATTTTTTATTTTCATCACTCAAACTTGTTTCTTTGAGGCAAAAAAATTCAAACAAACCGAATTTAGATAAAATCACGAGTCCTACGGACTCGTGATTTTATCAATCGGTTTGTTTTCATATTTTTGCCAAATAAACAAGTTTTCGTGGAAAAGAAAAAATTTTCGATAAAATTTGATGCACTCGTGGTATTACCTTTGACAATCCCATTCATGTATAATAATTCCCATTTGTGAATACAAAAATCGTAGTTTGCTGTCGGCTAAATAGGAAGGAAGAGAGTTTGCAAGTGGATAAAAATATCGGATAAATTACGTTACCGTAGCAACTCCAGCATTTAGGTACTGTCTGTTTACCAAGCAATGCACGTCAATTTGACAATTATAAATGTCAAAAACAGAATGAATTAAACAATTATAACAATTCCAAAAAGTATGTCGAGATTTGGAAATATTTGCAAGGCAGAAATAGTAAGGGAGATTGAAAAATCAACTCCAGAAAATACCAAGAAAACTCATTCCTCCATATGGAATCAATTTAATTTAATTTAGTTTAATTGAATTGAGTTTTTTATTCATGGGATTGTCTTACCAAATACCACGCGAGCTCAGATTTAGCAGGATATTTTTTCCGGTGGTTCCGGCTAAATCTGAGCTCTTGTGGTATTACCCCCGAGAATAATCGCAAGAGATTTATTCCCACTATAATAATGACATAATTGGTTGAAACTTACCCTTGTGACGAATAAAGAAGCATTTCATTGGTTTTAAGAAACGTCAAAAAATAATCAGTGTAATTTTGATACTATTGGTCGATTTGAATTTTTTTCACATTACGATTGGCTGACAGGATCGTTTAAAAAATAATCAGTATAATACCGAATGTATTATATAGAATAATGTATTGCTATTGGTTAAAACCACCAAAATGTCAGATTTTGACAAGTGAAAAAAATAATCATTATTTTCGATGTTGGCACCATAGATAAAAAAATACGTTGGCACCATAACTTTTCGGTGAAATTTTTCTACTTGTCAAAAGTTTCAGCGTTCAATTCAAAAACCACGCGCTGTGAAAATTAACATAGAGAATTAACAATTTAATAATAATCAAAGATAGTTTAAAATGGTTAAAAGCGGCTCTAATTATTATTCAATAACGAACAAAGAATCTATTGGAGACGAGATCGTAAAAGCAAGAGCGTCTAATATTTCTGTGAAATTTAAGAATCTTGTTGAAGTTGCCGGAGCGATACGTAAAATGACGTTGGTGAGGGCCAATTCGTACTTGAAAAACGTTATAAATCGTAAGGAATGTGTTCCATTCATGAGATTTAAAAAAGGAATAGGAAAATGTCCCCAAGCAAAGCAGTTTAAAACTGTAATTGTAAGTAGCATGTAATATCTCATTAAAAAAAAATTAAATTGTATCAATCTACAATGTAATAATCCTTTTTGGTATTTATAGGGACGCTGGCCAAGAAAAGCTGCAAAATGTTTGATAGATTTGCTAAAGAATGCTGCTGCTAATTGTGAATATTTTGGCAAAGATCCATGTGATTTTTATATCTATCATATCCAAGTAAATCAAGCTCCTGTTTCTACCAGAAGAACTTATAGGGCTCACGGGCGAATTACACCCTACATTCGTTATAATAGTCATATTCAGGTTGTTTTAAAAGAACAAACACATTATTGAATTTATCGATTCCATGTTATTTTGATTGATTCAGTTAAGGAAATGAAAATAGTTTTATACTTAGACGTTAATATAATTATGATTTGGTGTAATTAAAGTATGCTCCTAAAAAACTTGATATTTTCATTTTTCACCATCCAATAATTTCATTGGACATGTATAGAGAGCTTTCCTCTCCATACTGCGTATATGTTCCCATCATAGAGAAATGAATATAATTTATATTCCTCTATACCTCATTCAATAACTAGGAGGAGCGATTTGAATTTATTGTATAGGCATTTTTCTTTAAACATTTCTGCACAAATAATAGTCAAAAAATTTCAATACAGACGTAGGCTTTCAGTGTCCTCTCGTTTTCAAATGAATTACATTGTCTAGAAAAGTATGGTTTATTTACGATAAAAAGACGATGACGTTGCAAAACAAAATATTGTGATGTTGCCAAGCTGTAGTTTTTTCCTTCACTTAACGAAAACTAGAAAAGTCAATCTGATGTTAGATTGACAGTTCTTCTTTTCCATTGTACCGTACCTCGTAGGGCGTAAGTCAAGAATATTTATTTAAAAATAAAAGGCTGGTATGATAAGCTTGATTAATTTAATATAAATATTCATTCATGAAAAAATATGGATAAGATACAGGAAACAGTAACCAATCATTCTATATTCGAATTAACATTCAATTAATTTACATAGAAGAGGGTTAAATGACGAACTGTAGGTCCTTATATCTTATTCTGTGCTTTATAAGACCATCTTCAAGAGCACTGCAAGGGTTTACGCAAAAAGGAATCAATCGTCACCTTCATGCAATATCTATTATATTTATTATAATAAAAATAGAATGAAAAATAATATATCGACTTCGGTAGCTGGCCACTTGTAGGTGTGCTATCAGACTTTTTATATATAGCTGTGATAATCCACCAAAGCAATTTGAAGTAATGAAATTTAAAGTCAACATTTCTTTATCAACAACTGGAATGACCTGCTCAAAGTCTCTGCTCCCTCTGCTAATAGTTTGAAGATTGCATGACAATTAGGTTAAGTCGCTACCTGCCTGATTTTATATTGTATTTCAAAGTTTTACTTGTGTTAATAATTAAAACAATTACTTGGGAATATACATTTTATTTCAAATAGGTAAACTGGTTGGTTATTACGATACAATTATTTTAATCTAAACATTTATGTTCCTCTGAAATAATTCCACAATAATTTCAGAACTACTTACTTTCCTTTTTTGTAAGTGGGCCACTCAAAACAGTCCACCCTGTTATTTGGCAATCTTCATTTCTTCATTGACTTGAAAAAAAACAGGCCGTTTTTTGTTTTAATTTGTGTATTATGAAATAACTGTACCTAATTAATTCAATAATAGTTATTAGTGATTTTGAAAAGGTGGAAATAAAGTGAATTGGATAAAGATATACAAAAAAAAAACACAAGATTTCCACTACTCCACCACAAAATCATCACTGACAAAATTAATAATAAGTGGAGTCACATCCTGTCTATCGAATACTACTTCTCTATCCCACCAATCTTGTACAATTTTTTTTTGTGTGCTCTACTGTCTTTGACCAAATATCAGGAGTTATTTTTTCTGAAGACTTTTTCCATGCACCTAATGCTTGTTCTGTTGTAGAACCATTAGTTACCACATGATCTCTATAAAAATTTTTAACTATGCCCCAAATATGTTCAATTGGGTTGAACATACAGTGGTAAGGGAAGTCTAAGCACTTTGTGGCCATATTTTTCAAATAATATGTCAGCTTCATATACTGTTGGTGGTTTATTTCTACAAAAATGTATATATTTAAACAAAATAAGTTATCTCAGTATAACCATAATATATTGAATAATGTTCATATCAAGTTACAGTTTAACTAAATTCAATTATTGGGTTTTGAAGAAAGTATTTACAAAAGAAATATCATTTTGTATCAACCAGTTCTGTATATCAGCCTTTTTGGTAGCTGTTGTTGGTACTTTATTGATCACTGTACTGTGATAACTTGCATTATCCATTACAATTGTGGCAGGTTCTTCCAAGTTCACTAAAAGTTTTCAAGGTTATGTGTTCCTCTAAAAAAATATTGTGTTAGTTAATTGTGAATGAAATAAAAAAGTGAATTCAATATACTCACTGTTTACATACATTTCGGAAAGCATTTTGATCAAAGTTATCAATTTCAACAGTAGGTTTTATGCGTTGTCTCTTTTTAGGTGACCTTTTAGGCTGTTCATCTCTAATATTCTTGGCGGCAATACTGTTAACAATCGTAAGTATCGTAACGCTAAGTTGTAAAGCTTCTACAACTCTCTACAATATAATAACTTCAATTTATGAAAGAATAATATATCAAGTTTAATTAATCTAACCTAACATTGAAAACATTTAACCATTTACATTTAAATATGTACGAATAATATTAATAATAATGAATACAAATAGCGAATACTATTACTTACGTCTCTTACAGCAGTAAGCGGGCCCCCATTTCGGCATTCTCGTTCAAAATAGCTCAACAAAGATGTTACCATCTCTTCACATTTACTGTTCAGCTTTCAGCTACTTCGGCATTTTATAACTACATAATCTTAAAGAAGCAATGAATTTAAAAGCACCAAAAAAACTTGGAAACATTAAACGATGATCGAATGTCAATAAACGTCAAAACATGCTGGGGAATTTTACCAGTTGATCTGACGTCTTGAAGTTTTGCCAACCCGTTAGCTGTAAATTGCCCAGGCTGTTGAGGATAGATTGTATTTACGGTTGGTAAATTAATATTTATTCTGATAAGCAGGAAAGTAACTGAAAATGACGTCATCGTCTTTTTATCGTAAATAAACCATAAGAGAATCATGAAATTCAACCACAGAATACACCATCCCAAGAAAAAACGAAAGCCGGCGTAAATCCTTTGATGTTTTGGGAGCAAAATTTCGTGACCTTCAAACTGACATTGACAGATAACGAATCAAGTTACACTGAGAAAATTGTTAAAAAAAAATGTAAAAAAAGTGAAATCAAAGAATCTCAAATAATAATTGTTTATTTTTATGACTTGTTTCGACAATGTTTTAATTGTTCAACTCAATTTATGAATTGTTTAAGTTAATTCAACAGCTTAACAAATATTGTGAAAAATATATGAATATAAGTTTTAGCTTCTTTTTTTGGAGTACCATCCATTATTAAAAATAATTAGCTATTGTTTAACCAAATGATTCTTATTTTCCATATTGTTATCGAAATTATATGTGTAAGTATGTATTTATGTAGGATAGGGTAAGTCTAAAAACCAATACAATAATAATAGATTATATATTTATAATAATATCAGTTTACAATGGAATTTCAGTAAATGATGATAAAAAATTACAATAAGTATGATGTTGAATATAAAATTTTTATTATTTATATATTTAAAAGTTACACTTCACCAGATTCTGAATTAAATTTTACATCCAGAGAAAATGTACTGATATCTGTGACAACGAAGTTATAAAAAAGAAGCGGCAGTAAACTTTTCTCCATAGATATCGAAGTTTTGTGGTGTTTTTCAATTATCCATCCATCCATCACTTGAATTGTCATGCCACGAATTGCACAAGTTTTTGGCGCCATAACTAATAAATGTAATTTTGTAAACAAATTTTATCGTCCAAAACACAAAAAAATATGTAAATAATCAAAAAGCTTCCAACAAAGAAAACTCTTTGGTAAACAATAAAATCACATGTCATTGACAGATAACGGGCTTAAAATGGCGACTGCCAGACATGCGCACTCAGAAAATTTAGTGTAAAATAGCACAAGCTTCGCTTCTTCTTGGGATGGTGTATTCTGTGTTTCAAATTCATTAAGATGTCACGCGGTGTCAAGGTACGAGTGGATAAAAAAAGTATCACTTTGTATCTATTTTTATTAAGGCACATGTTAGCTTCAATATAATATGCTCCTAACAGGTACAAACAATTTATAAATATAAATAATGGCACTAAGTAACATGAAAATTTATAAATTTATATATAAAATACATCCAAAGCACTTTGTAGATAAAAATATATAAAAAAAAGCACCAGAATTTATTTCAAAGTATAATTTGTTATATGTACTCCGAAAACATAAGTATTTTTTTGAACCACATTGTATCTTTTAAAAGCATAAAAATATAGCAGACAGTAACAATAGTTTTTCGTTCGGAGTACTAAGAAGTGTATGTTTTTCATAGTGCATTTACATGCACAAAAAAATAAGTACATCAACATTATAGATCAGAAATTAGCCATACTTTCGTGATTCACTTGGAAACTTTCCAAGTTTAATAGAAGTTGGCTACAATATTTTTCTGTGACTACCAGATTTTTTACCAGTACCATTTTACATTAATTGAAAAAAAAGATTAGATATTCACAAAGCTGGAAAATTAACCATAATACATAAGATTGAAGATTACCTGGAAGAAAGATTTATTGGAAAGCCAACCTTCAGGAAATCCTGAAGTAAGTTTATGAAGGCGTTAGAAGTATCTTATGATATAAGAGTAAGTGCAATATTATGAAGATATTCATGGAAAATATCGTAGAATTTTCAATATCTTCCGGATTTTCAATTCGTTAGATTCATTACAAGCAAACTGAAAGGGTTTTGTTAAAGGATTTTCTGAGGTTTGCCTGTAAACTAACAATTCCTTTACCTTCCACTGTTCATTACTATTCTCCACTCTTTCTTATTTGTTCCATGATAAAACCTCACCTTACTGGTAGTCGCAAAAAATTGTAATTGTAATCAACTTTTTAAAATTTTTTAGGGAGAAAAACATAAAGAAGTGATGAGCTGGGGATAGAAGCCAAATAAAATATTATGTCTTTTGTTACTGTAGGAGCAAAATTATCACCTTAAAAAAATGCAATTTAAATACGATCGCTAGTAATAAAATAATCGACTGAAATAGTTAAATTAAAAAAATATCCAAATGTAAATATTTGGGAAAAAAGTTAACTTATTCAATTATATCAGTATACGAATTTTTGAAAATGAATCCAATTTCTCACAACCTTTATTTTTTTGTAAATTTTATAAATTTTCTAGCACAATAAAACAAAAATATGGCAACTCTTCTTTTTTTCACCAAAAAAATACTGACGAATCTTACAGAGCGATTAAATAATAATATATAAGTACATGGTTCGAAAACCTAACATTTTTTTATGGAAGAATTCTAATCTATAATTTATACAATATGCAAAGTAATAAAATTTCAAATCACTACTTTACAAAAAATGAAACTGTATTTGGAAATAGTTTAGAGGCGTCTACATTTTAATTAATAATTGATTAATATTGATCTATTTACGATGTATAATAAATTTCATTTTCTAAACGTGGTATATAGATTAGCGCAAAAGAAAAAAGAATAGTCATCACAAAATCGTTGTATAAGAAATAAAAGCCTCTAACGACATAAATTTATCAAAAAACAGTATATATATATACAGGGTGATTCATTAAGAATGTCCAATCTCTGAACCGTTGATTTTAGACCTCAAAATTTGATGATTCTGCTCCACATGCCTTATGCAAATATTGCTAGTTTCCGAGATACAGGATGTTTAAATTTTGATTTTCGCAATAATTTACGAAAGCGGATCATAAAGTGTATTGAAGTAAATGGTGGGCATTTTGAGCATTTGCTTCGAAGTTTTTTATTTTTGTTTACAAATTTGTTATTGTTACATATTTAAGGAATAATAAAATTTTTTATAAAAAACTAAAATTTATTGAACTTTTTTGAAGCAAATAACTCGATAACCGATTGAGTTACACGAAGAATCAAAGAAGAGTAACTTTTGTTGTAGAATTTAACGCTTTTTAATATTTTTTTATTATTTTAGTTGTAAGTTTAGCCCAAAAAAAGTTTACTTTGATTTAATTAACACAAACAAGTGTAACTAGCGCCCTCTATTAGCAATGTTAAATTAGGGTGCAAATTATGATTCCTCATGCCAAAAAACGTAAAATTGCCAATTTTCAAAGAGAAATTGTGAAAACATGAAAAATTATTGCGAAAATCAAAGTTTAAACACCCCGTATCTCGGAAACTAGCATTATTTGCATAAGGCATGTGGAGCAGAATCATCATATTTTGAGGTCTAGAATCTACAATTCAGAGATTGGACATAAAAAGAAATTAAGCAATACTCCATTATTTTCCAGTTGCTGATTTAAGTAGGAAGAGGCTCGAAATAATATTTTTAAATCCTTAAAATGATTTATGTATGTAAAGGTACATAAAAGATCCAAAATAACAAAAAAAAAAAACACTTATAAAAATATTGCAGGCTCTGTTAAAAGGCACTTGCAGACAAGGCTCTTTATAGCATTAAAAATCGTAACAAATTACAAAAGATAGTAACAAAATGGGTTAAACTTTGGTAATTCTTGATGTGGTGCTGATCAAAACTGGGAAAACTAGTAGTTAACCCATGCTGTTACTTACAACAATAGTGATTTTACAAAAAATATTCTTGTCTGTATGAGATACATTTAATTTTTTTTTTTGCAAAATTACTACGAACATAAACAGTATAAATTTGTGTCCCTTATTCCATGCGGAGACATAACAGAAAAGCAGTTACAATAAAATGTATAATCCAAATAATTACTATGACACATTTTTTACAGGGCTAACTACCAAAAATTTTTGTATAATTATGAAATAATATTTTGTTGTTGAAAAAACGAAAAATAAAATCGTTCACGATGTGAAAATTTGTAAATTAGAAGTCTGAATCGAAGAAACAATAATTTGACAAAAAATAAAAGATCAATGATATTATGTTTTTGGTTTTGGTAGAATAGCTATTTTGATAAAATCTTAAAAGTAGCAAGTAGAATATTATAGTAAAACTGTAACTTTATTATCACTCATTTTATACTTAACCTAATGTTTGATATGGTTATTGCCATTTTCAAGTATAGAATATGTCGAAGGGAGAAGATACATGATATCGTTGCCTTCCTTTTTGAACGTCGGTCGTTGTTCAGCTGCGGATACTTGAATGTTGATTTGTCTCTGCTTTTTACCCAAACTGCACGATATGGTTTTGGATACTTTCACAGGTAAATCGGCGTTTTTAATCCTACAATTAAAATTAATCAAATGTTTTATAGTAGAATTTACTTCAAATTCTCAATTATCATAAAATAATGAAGAGCCAAACAATCAAAGATTACAGAATAAAAATATAAGATGTTTCACTCGTTCGAATTTATCGCGTAAAGTACCGATGCCGCTGGTGACTTGGATGGTACAGTATGTCGCTACGTCCTTACTTGCATTTAATTTGGCATATTATACGGTACGTCGCCCGTCGAGCGATGTTATTTTAGAACGGTGTTTATTCAGGGTTCATAGTCATTTTACAAAATAAAATTCCCTGACTTTTCCAG
>CAJUYI010000269.1:0-24270 GCA_910591695.1 Galerucella pusilla | reverse complement strand
CCGTTTCGCCATAAACCTCCGTCCCGTTAGTCGTGATTCACCCTGTAGGATACAACAGGTTAAAACTAATACCATTGTCTGAGTGTGCGTTTGCAGATGACCTAATGATTTGTGCACCCAGCGAAAAGGATTTGCAAAGAAATCTAAAAATATGGGAAGAAGAACTGAAGAGGAGAAACTTGAAAATAATGCTGGATAAAAACTGTGAATTGATTCATTTTAAAAATTCAAGTTTATTTTTTACTTACCTTTTCAAATTCATATCCCGAACATTTTTCGAAATAATTAACATTTAAAAATAAACTTTTGTGGTAAAGAGTCCTATATTAATTTAAATATATATATATTTCTCTAATTACCCCTGTATAGCTTAAAATAAAATAAGCTTTTCGAACTTCTCTGGTATCTACCGGTCTCGTTATTGACAACAAAAGCGAGTCGTAAACATAATTTATGAGAGCGGCGTGCGTTTGGGACAGCAACTTGAATCAAACCGCCCTGAAGTGAAACATCTTATATTTTTATTCTGTAATCTTTGTTTTGGTAGCGTTATGAAATTAATTAGGAAAGTACAAAAGTTTTAGCTTGTGAGAAAAATTTATATTTCAATGTTTATCATATTTGGATCAAATTATTGAAATTTGTAACGTTTATACAAAGGGAATAAGTTGATAAAACTCATAGAGCTACCATAGGGATATTTTTGACTGTGGAATAATCATCCGAGTGCCATATTTTGTTTTAAATGTCAATGTTAAGAATCTAAGGGCGAGTGGTATCAAACAGTTAAATTCGGTTTAATGATAACAACTGATGTTTAGACTGTGGCTGATTGATGTATATATTATCAACAATTACATCAGTCATCATTAAACCGAGTTTAGGTGTTTGGTACAACTCGCCCTAATTCAATTTTTATAAACTTGACTTACCAATAAAAAGTTGTTGCAATTTTTCATTACAATAATTGATACAAAATTGTTCAAAACTGTTGTTATCGAATACTTCGAATCCATAAATGTCCAACACACCGATTAGCGAACTCTTGTATGTCATTCTCAAATTACTTTTATCCACAGCGATGGCGGCGTTGATTTTATTCACAATCCAAGTAAAAAGAGTATCGTATACGGCTTTAACAAAAGCATCTCTACCGAAAATGGCTTCGGTTACTGTATGTTCCTTTCTCATAATGTCTCCTCTTGCGGCTATGACTCTTTCGCAAAGAGCAGTTTCTAATTCCGATTTTTGTACCTGAAATATGTAATAATAGAAGTAAATATCAATGCATTCTACGCGTATTGGAGTAGCATAAATAGGGGATAAACAATCTATTATTGGGCACCTGTATCACCAATAAAAAAAACAAGAAGATCGGACTATTGAAAATATACAGATAATATGTTCAGTATTGCCATTCTTTGAGTGAAAGAGAGAAAGCTGTAGAACAACAGAGCGACAACTCTCATTCTCGTCTCCGGAGAGTGTAGTGAGTGAGACCAATCGAGTCTAGAGTGATGGGTGTTTCATGGATGGGAAGTGTTTTGTTCTCTCTTGGACATATAAAATGTTATGTAAAGTGCTCACTGTTGCTGTCATATGAGGTTCTAGGGCTAAGACAATCAAAGATAATGCTGGGAAACTACAACCAATTTTAAAGTAAAGTTTTGACAAGTGTGCTGAGAGGAGACTGCCGCCTGTATTGGCAGATTAAAATGCTAAAAATTTGTAGAAAAGGAAGAAGAAACATCCATTTACATAATTAAGTAATGTAAGATACTACAGGATCTCAAGCATAATAGCTAGTAGACTACACAATAGAAGAGAAAGACCTGACTAAACTGAAGCATACGGATATCCTAAGGAACTGAGTAGAAGAAGGGAGACAATAGATCATTAAGAGTTCACTGAATATCCACTAATAAAACATTCATACATTCTCTCAAAGGTACTTACTTGTAATAATTCAGCAATATAATCTAAAACCCTGGTTTTCTTCAATCTCAATTTATCGTTTTCGTCAATTTCAAAGTCTATGTTTCCGAGATGCAAAGTAGCCGCTACTACCCTCCACAATGTATCTTGATCTTGTTTACTAAATTGAAGGGTGTTTAAAGAAGAGGTTACATCACGGTAATCATTTTTATCGTTTATTGTATTAACTACGGCGGCATTTCCCTGCTTCACGTAGAAATACTGATGTGTATCACGAGATAAGTTCAGTCTTTTTAACAAGTCTTCATTTGCTCCTGATAGAAGCTGAAAAAAAAACAACAAAATTATTCAACAAAATACCAAAACTTTCATTTTATTTGAATACAGCTATATATTTTTAACGAGAACACAGAGATCTTTAAACTTATAATAAATGAAGACCTAATTTCTTAAGGAAACAGGAAAAATTTAATACATTTTACATCATGCATCTACAAAGCTTTAAAAAAAATTTCCACCATTCCATCTGACAAATATACGATAACACTGCAGCCAAAAGGCTTATTGTATTTTTGATCATGTTTTTCAAAGCACACAACCCAGTACCTTTGTTCCCTGTACCAGTTAGTACAAGTTCCTTGCTGGTTGCTACCTCTGCGTTAACCAAATAGTGGTGACTAATCTGCAAGTAAAGTATCTGTTGTATTGTTTTAAGTTGTTCAGGTTTTTATTTACTGGCGCATGTCCACTCATTAAGCTTGTTATAATTCCTAGCACACTTTTCATGTTTAATGGTTCTTTGTCACTCCATTCCTTTTTGTCTCTAATATCCATTTTAAAAGGTTAACTTTTACACTGTTATAAGAAATAATAATCATTATGTCAGATGGAATGTGCTTGTTGATTTTCTTGGTTTGCAAATTAATTGTTTTATTATGTGCAATTTTGGAAGTTACCAATTAACTTTTATTTCGTCATATTAAACTTTAATCTTCTCTCGTTAACTTATCTAGATAAATTGCTAATTTTAATATCTACGAAATATAGTGTATTTTTATCATATTGATAGCCAAAGAGCTCATTATAAATTCAAAAACGTATCTGTAAATAAGTGTTCAGTACGCAACTTTTGCTAGATTCAATAGAACCCTAATACAATTACCATTCTGTATCTGTAGAGTAGGGGCGGTGAATATAGGCTCACAGCACTTAGGCCACTTGTGACCCATTGTACATCCTCCGGAGGAGTTGTCCTCCTAGATCATCGTCCATCCTGTTCTTCTCAGGAAGGTGAACAGGTCACTAGGAGACATCTCCTTTATATCGGCAGGTGTAGGCCAAGACTCACCAAACACACACTCTTATTGACGATAACTCCGGACACTCGCATAAGACATGCCTGACAGTTTCATCTTCCTGTTCACACATCCTGCATAGAGAAGTGTCCACTAGCCCCATAGTATGGATGTGTTTCCTTAGTTGACAGTGGCCAGTCAGAAATCCTACTGTTAAACGTAGGTTTTTCCTAGTCATCGTCAAATATTTCTTCGGCGCCAGCTTCCCAGGGTCGCCCAGGGTGATCCTGGCAAGACTGCATCCTTTGATTCCATCCCATCTCTTAAGGGATTGAGCATGGGTGTAACGTTTGGCTAGTTCCGCAATTGTCGAAGTCGTTAGGCCGTAGCACTGGGTCCTAAAATTTTTAGACCAGCCGCTGTTCTGGCTAAAGAATTGGCAATGCGATTACCTTTACTCTTGTCGTGTCCTTTAACCCACCTCAGGATAATATTGTTATCTGCCGAGGCGTTAGCTAAATCTTGGTGGCACTCTAGTACTAGCCCCGATATAGCACGTTGTCTGTTCAAGGCTAATGGCTTGTCTATTATCAGTGCAGATAGTTATGTTTTTGCCAGAAATTCCTTTTCTGGTTAGTTCTTTTGCGGCAATTGAGATACCAGCCAGTTCTGTTTGAACCACGCTGGTATTGTTTCCCATTCCCACATAATCCTTAGGCTTGGGGCTTACCATTCAAATAAATTTTGAAGAGATAAATTTGCCGTGACAGTGCAGTGTAGTTGGGTAAGTTCCTAGATTAACAATTTAATTAATTATATGGTTTTAAATGAAACTAACTGTTTCTAAATGACTCCACAATATATTTGTAAAAATGTGTAAATTGCAATTTACACATTTTTACAAATATATTGTGGAGTCATTTAGAAACAGTTAGTTTCATTTAAAACCATATGATGAGTAGATTCCACGAAGTGAGGGTTTATACAGTTAACTCAATTTAATTAATTAATTAATAAGTTCTACATATAAGAATTAATTGTTAACCCCAAAAGAGACTGGTTTGTTAAAAATTTGCAGATTATGTACCTAATAAAAATTCCATTTGCAATTGGGCAGAGCCTATGAAAGTATATTTTCTAGCATAAGTAGGTAGACATTTTTATGATTGATTTATTTTATCCTGCCTAAATTCCAATGTTCGCCTAAGGTTTATTGCGGTTTTAGGGTCTCTTACCTGAAACCGTGCTATCAATATGATAAAAATATACTATAATTTACAAAGAAAAAAAGAAAAATGATATGGATTTTAGTTATCACATGAAATGACTTACCTGATAAAAGCAATGGAAGTTTCTTTCGCCGGGTTGTTGATGTATGACACGCGATTTTTCCAATAAATATTTATTGATATGACCGCCAATAGGATCGCCTTTGAAATCGAAGTGTATATCCATGTATTTACCGAATCTGGAAGAGTTATCGTTTCTGTTCGTTTTGGCATTACCGAAAGCTTCTAAAATGGAATTTGACTGGATAAGAACATCCTTCACTCGTTCAATTTCTTTTTGTCCTCCTGAAAGTAATAATTTTAAAATAGTCTCCAGTTTAAATAGATTCAAGTTGCAATAAAAGCATCACATCATAAAGCTGCCAAATAAATACTAGTATAACGGGTGTAAATGAGTCATGAGACAACTTTGTAATTTTTAAATGGGTTGATAGATTTAGTTCCAATCTGAACTGACCTTATTACAAAACATTGTGCTATTCTTTCACCAATTGATAATCAAGGTGGTGTGATTATGTGTGCCTCCTGTGTTGGTACCAATAATTATTATTAACAAGGCACTTTTTGTATGATTTTATAAACTAACGTATAGTTTATTGTTAAAATTAGTAAATGGTTAGAAAACACAAAACACACTATATTAGATAGCCAAGTACTTACTAGAACTGCTCATTCGTTCTGAAATTTATAATAAACGTTTAAACATATGAAACATAACCAGAGGACATGGATTATTAGATAGATACAGAAAAATCAGTTCTTCTCAAATGGTTCAATTATAGTTTGTCTCAAAGTATATCGTCTAAACTTTTGCCAGCAATAATCGAAATAGGACCATTTACCACCTTCTTAAAAGAATTTAACATGGAATTAAACCCAACAACAGTCGAGTGACAAGGCAAGGACAGGCCAATGGGTTTTGTTTCGGGTGTATGATGGCTGCATTGAATTCAATTGGCAGTATTAAATATTCTGTTTTCGAAGCACTTTCTACAAAGCAAATTGTGAAAAATATGTATGATTGTTTTGTAAGTAGAGAATTCATGAAACAAGAAGGAGCAACTTTTGGATATGCATGTGACAGTTTAGCTGAGGAACAGGGACACATACTGTGCTACATCTTCCTCCATACCATTGTATATTCAACCAAATAGAGTATTTGGTGGCATCAAGTAAAATCAAAGTTGGGACAGGAAATGTTACTCCTACTTTAGGTCCCAGTGTTATAGAATAAATTACAATGTAGTAAATAATATGGTAGTTCAAAGTTGGAAAAATTCTGTATAGCACGTTATAAAAATTGAAGATTTATACATTCATATTCAAAATAATATAGAGCCAAATGGTGATGGATGTTATAGATAGTTCAACCTGAAAATAATTGAGTTTTTTGGTTGGCAATAAGATATATTTTCCAAATGAGCCGTTTTAATACAACGTACTGATTCGAACAGTCTTATCTAAGATAAAATGGTTTTTGATGGTAGACGAAATACGAGGATGTATTGATATTTAGACCAGTTCCATGCATGAACAAAATATTGCGTTACCATAGCAACGAACAATAACTCATTAGAGTGGACGTCAAAAAAGTAAACCAGAGTTACGCAATAAATTAAAAGAAAAAAGATGTACAATTGTGAAAATCGAAAAATTGGAGTATCGAGCCATCATCAAGTACCTGTATTTAAAGGGGTTAAGAGGTAAGTGGATTTACGAAGATATGCTTGGTGATCAATGTCCTTCGTCCTCTCCAAGACCTAAGAAGTTTCGTGTCCAAAAATCTGCTGGAAAAGTTCTTGCTTCGGTTTTTTGTGATTGTTGGAGTAATCATGATTGATTTTTTGGATAAGGGTAGAACAATAACCGGAGATTACTATTCGACATTACTGACCACTCTACGGGAAAAAATTAAAGAGGAAATATCATGTTGCCATGTAAAAAATTCGTAATTTAGGGTTTGAATTACTAGAACACCCCCCTTATTCACCAGATTTGGCTCCGTCCGACTATCATCTCTTTCCTCAACTGAAAAAAAGTTTAAAATGTCGTAAATGTTCTTCCAACGAGGAGGTAATAAAAGCTGTGGAGGTCTGGTTTGCAGAGCAAGAAAAAACATTTTTTTGAAAGGTCTTAAGACGTTGCAGGTTCGCTGTAATAAATGTATCCAATTAAGAGGAGAATATGTTGAGTAATAAAATATATTGACATTGAAATTTTGTTTGGTTCTATAGTAGGCTAAGAATTTTTCAATAAACATATGTAAAAAATGAAAACTAGAATTTTAAAGTAAACTTTACTAAATTAATCGTATTATTGATAATGTTTCTATCATTTTTACCTTGATTTGTAACGGCCGCTATGTATTTCATTATAATTTTCGAAGCCTCAGTCTTTCCAGATCCGGACTCTCCACTTATAACGATGCAAGTATCTTTTCCTTGTTGTTTCATTATTTTGTGGGAAGCATCGGCGATTGCAAAAATGTGAGGAGGGTTCTCAAACAGTTCTCTATCTGAAAAAATAATATCATCATTAGATTACTTATTTATTGGTTCTGAGACTAAGTTACAGCAATGAGTACAGGGTACAGATATAATTCTATACAATAAAAAGGATAAATGGATCTGAAATGATACAAACAGAATATTATTTATTCAATATTTCCTATTATGAAATATGTATATAAAATGTAAACAGTTTTTTGTTAATAATTCACAACAAATGTACCAAAAAAATTTACAGTGGCGCTGCCCAACCCGACGAACCGCCTATGGAAGTTACCAACAGTAGAGGACCTGCATGGTGCAGTTGTTACTGTAACCACAGTTGTTTTGGTATACTGTGCTGCAACTGTAGGTCCCTCATTCTCACACTCTGTGCCGTCCAATAATTGTTCTATTTCTTTTGAAATAATCTAACAAATTTAATAAAAACTGCGCGGATATTATGCAGTTGATATTTTTCTAGAAATTTTCTTTAAAAGTGCTTCTAGGTAGGCACACAACTTTTTAAGAGACAAATTAATGACATATTTGTAGCTTATGGGAAAATTTTACTATTTTGAGTTGACATTATACTATTCAATGTTACTTTCGGTAATAATATAACAAGAGAGTGAGAATAAATTGAAAATAATTTGACAGATTTTTTGAAAACTTGTTGCCAGACAATAGTCACGAGATCCCGCAGGGCTGGAGTGGCTATTTCCAAATGGCAACAAGTTTGAACAAAATCTGTCAAATTATTTTCTAATTTATTGAACTCGCGAGTTATATTTGACTAGATTATTTTTGGATTCACAAATTTTTACAATAAAAAAGATGATTAAAACTATCATAAAGTTATTGAAAAATTTAATTTAATTAATTATTACAATATACGAAAATAACGTTGACATTTCTGCATCAGAAAAGGTACTAAACCGATAATTTTTTTCACTTGTGAAAACCTGACATTTTGGTGGTTTCAACCAATAGCAATACATTATTCTAGCCAATCATTCGGTATTATACTGATAATTCAGCTTCCTCATCGATAATACCTTGTTTACATTGAAACGTCAACATTTTACTTTGAAGTTTATTGAAAAATGAACAAAAACCGATTCAGTGCCATCACCCAAGAGAATATTGAACATTTAATACAAAATTCCACTTCACAATTGATGAAAAAAATAATCTTTCCAAATACAACTCGTTCTCCAAATTTGTATCACATAATTTTTCATTTTCATCACTCAAACTTGTTCATTTGAGGCAAAAACATTCAAACAAACCGAATTTAGATAAAATCCCTCGTCATAACGGACTCATGATTTTATAAATCGGTTTGTTTTCATATTTTTTCCAAATAAACAAGTTTTCGTGGAAAAGAAAAAATTATCGATAAAATTTGAAGCACTCGTGGTATTACCTTTGATAATTTTCACCCATTTTATATATCGCGTTGACATAATTAGGTAATTATTTTGACAACTATCTGACACTTGCTAGGCAAATAAGAGCCACAGTGATTATTCCCACTATAATAATGACATAATTGGTTGAAGCTTACCCTTGTGACAAATAAAGAAGCATTTCATTGGTTTTAAGAAACGTCAAAAAATAATCAATAATATATTTGATATCTAGTTGCACATTTTATATGTATAGTATATGAAGGAACAGTCAAGGAAACTGAACTAATATACTGGTCATCGGTGCCGGCTTTAGGGAGGAGGTCGGCACCAGTGTTGCCACAAGCCTTTTTTTTTTCGAGCCAGATGACATGGCGGAAACGAGCGAAATTCAAACTAGAACGAGCTTTTCCAAAAATGTTTTTCACTAGTGAATCCCTATTTCTTGGAAATATATATTTTTGAGTATTAGAAGGGTATTTGTCATACGAGAGCTTATTTTCCCGACAGATTCCACCCACCAAGTCAAATTTAGTAGTTGAGGTGCGTTTGCGCAGTTGGTAGAGTATTGAGCTTATAACTCAGTCGTAGGTTCGAAACCCGGTTAGGACCTGGGTTTTTATGTTTTTTTTTTTGGTTTTTTTATTTATTATTTTCTGATATTTTTATACATAGTTACACTTTGATCAACCGGGTTTGGGCCTGGGTTTTCTTGTTTTTTTTTGGTTTTCTATTTCTTATTTTCTGATATTCACATATTTATTTCAATATTGTGATATTACTACTAAATTTGGTAACGTTGGAATATGTCGGGAAAATAAGCTCAGGTATTTGTCATGTATCCGAAATACATACACAGTATACTGTGATACATATCACATCATTAGGAAACCTAACCTAGTTGTTTTTTGGGGTAGGGGGTAGGTAAGGATTCAAAACATAAAGGTACATTTACATTCAATTACGCGCGTGCTTAAGCTTAAAATTTGCTCGCCTGACATATGACGTCTCCATGTATCCATTTACATTGAAAATTTCACTGCTTAAGCAAAAGTGAAATTTTCAATGTAAATGGATACATGGAGACGTCATATGTCAAGCGAGCAAATTTTAAGCTTAAGCGTTGAGTGAAAAGCTTAAGCACGCGCGTAATTGAATGTAAATGTACCTTTAGTATTGAAAAACAACACAACAAAGAAGAAGAAGAAGAGCTGAGCGGTTGGATTGAGGTGCGTTCGTGATTTCTCTTGTTCGGCGGTGGTGCGTTCACAAATTACACTCGCCCGCCCCGTCTAATTCAAATAATCCAATCCAAGTACTCCAATACTCAACATCGCTCAGTTCAGTTCACGAGAGTTCAGAAATATTCATCTTCAACAAAAATTTAGCAAAATATAAAAACGAGCCAATTTTAATAAAGAGGAGTCAACGAGGAACTTTTAATTCAAACGAGCCAGATCTGGCTCGAACGAGCCACCTGTGGCAACACTGGTCGGCACGGGCAATATCTCGCGCGCTTGTATAACTTCTCTGTATTTGGTCTGTGATTTCCCCACTTAATTTTAATATGTATCTCATTAGATGTAATAAGTTCGTCATAGTAACTTTGGAATTTTAATAATAGTAATCAATCTAGCAACGAGACTGCTGAATATTATAAATTAAGTCTGTTTCACCGATGCCGCTGGTGACTTGGATGGTACAGTACGTCGCTACGTCCTTACTTGCATTTAATTTGGCATATTATACGGTACGTCGCCCGTCGACCGCTGTTATTTTAGAACGGTGTTTATTGGTTGTTCGTGTTTTATATTTATGTTGTATAGATTTTTTAAATTTATTAATTAATTGTTGAAATGAGCAAAAAGTCATATTAATATTTTTCTCTTTAATAGCAATATCCCGAACATTTTTCGAAATAATTAACATTTAAAAATAAACCCTTGCGATAAAGAATCCTATTAATTTAAATATATATTTCTCTAATTACCCCTGTATTTTCGAACTCATCTGGTATCTACCGGTCTCGTTAGGGCCGATCCTCACTATAAAGCCGTTCACAGTTCGTTCTCGGTTCAATCTCGGTTTGATAAAATATTATAAAGTAAAAAATATATGTGTACATTCATACTATCCGCAACAGTCAAGTTTCGCTCGAATCCCAGTCCAATCACGATCAGGTTCGAAGAAATTTTGTTTGACAATTCAAGACTGAATCGTGAACTGAGTCAGATTGTAAAATGTGAACATGATACGACTTTACCAGACCGAAATCGTATCGAGAACAAACTGTGAACGGCATTATAGTGAGGATCGGCTTAACAACAAAAGCGAGTCGTAAACATAATTTATGAGAGCGGCGTCCGTTTGGGATAACAAACCGCCCTGGAGTGAAACATCTTATATTTTTATTCTGTAATATTTGGAAATATCTATCCAGATCCATACATCCTCACAAATTTTCACATTTTTATGCTTATAGATTCTTCCAATTTTTTGAGCTTCATTTCCTAACCTATTTATTCTAAATTTTGACATGCGTAAGCAATGTGAATTTGACTTCATCTTTTTTAAATAATTTACAAAAAAGTTCATTATATGTCTTATCTAATTGATCATTTGCATATATTTTTATAATGACACATTTATACAGTGATTGATTAGTGTGATAAAGTTCAGTGCCTCTTTTATCCTTTGAAATATCAATTTGAAAATTTGAGGGTTCATAGCCATCATCAGTCTTCACATTTTAAAATTCTTTACAATCTTGAAGCGTATTCCAGAATGCTGTGCCATCAAAGTAACATTTTTTAAATGAAACACCCTATATTTTATTGCATACTTGGAATCAGCTTGACCTCCCTATTACAATACAGGGTAATCATTTGAATTCCGACACATTTTATTAGCCCATAACTTGGAAACCGATTAAGATATTGAGAGGCGGTTTTGACTGAACGGCTTCAGAAATTAAGAAATTTTTTTTCACGCGGTTGCCAATTTTGTATTTTTTCCCTAGACTACAGGAAAAAACTTGGGTTTTTTGGAGATCAACAACTTAGACATTTTAAATGAAGCACCCTGTATGTTTTTGTACCGTCGGATAGGCTGAAGATTCTACTTTCCAAAAATATATGGTTTTATAGCAATTCAAGGTGTTCTTGAGGAGCAGATTATCTTTAAAAGATAGACTGTAATTCGTTGACTACAGTAATTTCGTACATTTTTGACGATTTTTGTCAGCGCATAACTTCTGAAGTAGTCATGACATCGAGAAGCTAAACGGCTTCAGGAATTAGAAATGTTTTCACGCTGTTGCCAATTTAGTATTTTTTCCCTAGACTCCAGAAAAAAACTTGGGTTTTTTGGACATAATTATATGGATTAAGTTAATGTTGTTGAAAACAGGTCAAACAGAACAATTTATTAAAAACAAAATACAAAAAATAAGTACAAAATTATATGTAGATATGTGCTCAATTAACCTACATAAATTCTTTAATACAAACGTTGTAGAATATGCCCACCATTCATGTCAATACATTTATGCAAGCGTAGTTGAAGATTTAAAAAAGAGTCTCTCAACATTTGTGGTTGAATATTTTCTATCACGTTTCTTATGTTTCCTTATGTTTTGCTTCTCGATGTCATGACTAGTTCAGAAGTTATGCGCTGACAAAAATATACGGAATTACTGTAGTCAACGAATTGCAGTCTATTTTTTAAAGATAAACTGCCCCCCTTCGGCGGGCGCGCTATGGCACTGTGTACCGAAGTTTTACTGTTTTGAACGTCACGCGTCTCCGTTACCCGAAACACCTTATGCTTCTGAGTATTCCATGTTGACTATATCTGTCAGAGACTGCTGAAGTCAGAAATCTTTTATATGCACTCAATCAGTCTCAGTTCAACGTCAAACACGAGGAGTTCAGTTTTCGGCACTGCGTACCGTATTTCGTGTAGAATGTTTGTGTGTAAAAAACATAGTGAGCATAGAGTTTATTGTAACATGTGTAATAATGTAGAGACTGACTAAAGTGATGTTTAATTTTCTACTAGCTATGTCAAATATTTTGTTGGTTTCATTTTCTATTGTCCTTTCGTCAATGTTCCTTGCCATTATTTCCATTATTAATGTTTAAAGCGCCTTTTATTTTTATTTGGTTTTTTGAGTTCCTTGTTGTGTTTTATGTTCAAAATATGTTTAATTATATTTTTTCAGAACGGCATTTGTATTTTATTTCATGTCTAAAATGAAAAATTAATAGCGGTACCATGGAGCTAGTATTGAGAGGAGTCGCTACGCCTATCATAAAAGTGGTATCGGTTTCGCCATTTTACTTCCACTTTTCTGTCAACTTGACATTAGTATTGTTTTGTGGATGTGAATTGGGTATTTTTGGATTTTCTTTTTGTTAGTGTCGTTTTTTTCTATTTTAATAATTGAACAATAATGGTTTCTTGTGCTTCACGAAGTTGTACAAGTAGAGACAGTGTAAATACGAAAAAATCATAAGAAACAACATATTATAGGTTAGTAAACAATTGAAAGGACTGTACTGGAATATATTTCTTTGTGCTCCAATAAGTTTTATTCAACTTCATATTATATTTAATGTTTGTAGATTTCTTAGAACTCCATCAATAAGAGATATGTTGTTGATATTTGTAAAAAGAGGTTCTTGGCAGCCAACTAAATACCTACAGTGTTTCTATATTATCAATTTCACTAGTGAATATATGTTTATTGATTGAAAATTTAAATAGTCCGGCTCTGCCGACGACGCCATATTGCTCACATCACAATGTCACTCATGTGATACCACTTTCCTATTATAAGATAGTCGACTGTGTCATCTCCTCTTAATAGTAGCTCCATGAGCGGTACAGAGTACCGCCGCGCGCCTGCTCATGTGAAATTCTTAGGCGCGCCCGCCGAAGGGTTAAGAACACCTTGAATTGCTATAAAACCATATATTTTTGAAAAGTAGAAGCTTCAGCCTATCCGACGGTACAAAAACATACAGGGTGTTCCATTTAAAATGTCTAAGTTATTGATCTCCAAAAAACCCAAGTTTTTTCAAGGAGTCTAGGGAAAAAATACTAAATTGGCAACAGCGTGAAAAAAAAGTTCTTATTTCCTGAAGCCGCTCAGTCAAAACCGCCTCTTGATATCTTAATCGGTTTCCAAGTTATGGGCTCATAAAATGTGTCGGAATTCGAATGATCACCCTGTAATATTGGGTTGTGGTGTGTTCTATGGGGTATTTAAAAAGTTATAGCCAATTTTTCATAAAAATCGTAACAAGTTCAATACCCTGTACAATGTAAAAGAAATTCAAGAATAAAAATCTGTTGCGGCCAAAGCATTCGAATAGTAGTGAAAATTCTAGAAAATGATTTATTTCGTTAATATTCATTGACTATGATGATGAAAAGAAACTTATATTCTAAAATTTCATATCTATAAAATATATTATTTTCCATAGTAACATTACGTTATTTTATACATCTCTTAACTTTATTATACACCAACTTAAAAAATTCTTGCAAATTGTTGGTATGCTAGATTAATATCAGCGTTAAAACAGAATTTGTTTTATCTCTGATGTAGTTTTATTGCTTCGTTGAACAAAGGATTAGCATTAATTAATAATTTTTGGCAAACAGAAAAATTTATTATACCGCAAAAAAATGGAATAGATGCGGAATGTTAATCGTAATTTTCGAAGCATATCAAACAGTGTGAATATTATACTGAAAATACCGCTATTCGTCACAAAAAAAATTCGGTGCGAATACGGTTCCTCTATGGTCGGTAAAAAAATGATCCTGAGCTGTAAATATTCTAAAGGATGTATTCTTTTTTGAAAACTAAGTCGTATCCAGAAAACAGATATACCTGGCTTCTCTGCAAAAATATCATCGGTTACAAATACATACTTGAATAAGATTAAGATTGCATTACTTCTTTTTTATTTTATCTAATCTTATCGTTACATGTATTTTAGAGTGATTCTTAAAATAGTATTAATAATGGGATTACTTGAACCAAACAGCTTTAAAGTATTCTCATTTTTATTTGCTTAATGACACAATATGTATTAAAGATGTCATAATCAGTGATACATTGTATAGATAAGTTTCATACATTTTGACTAGATCTTAAAACATTGAATAGATCAATGAAAAACAAGACTATCCAATTACAGTATTCCGCTAGATATTTTTAAGATGTGTTATCTTCATCAGTAATCTAAAAACTAGGTCTAGACTGGTTAAAAACTATAAAGTATCCCTTAACATACTGGCAAGAGGCAACAAAGTGTCTCTAATATGGGTGCCCGCACCTGAGGGCATTGCAGATAATGAGATGGCAGACCAGTTAGCTAAAAAAGGTCCGGAACCGTTTTGTGGAATCACTAAGGATTACATATAAGAGAAAAAATCGGAAATAACACCAACTCAAATGGAGGCTGACACAAGTACACCTTCTTACAAAGAGTTTACAAAGAACTCTCATCCAGGCTGTTGAAACTGGTAAAGAGACATTTACCGACGTGTTGCACAAAGCATCTGCACAAAATGGGCAAACTTAGAGAACCTATGAGCAGAAAATGTGAACTCTACGAACAAATACTCTGCTTCTGTGAGAACATACAAGGACTCAGACAAAGGACATTTGGAGAGCATATTATAATACAACCATCACTACAACTGAAAATCCCTCCAGTTAAACTGGTTGCCTATATAGAAGACATGAATCTAATGGAATTGAAGTATATAACATGGGAAATGGTACAAAGATTCAGTTCAAGTGTCTGGGCTGTTAGCGCAAACCATACGTATGAATGAATGATGTGTTCTTGATTTAATACCAACAAAATAAATCTTGAATTTCGATAATGAAAGAAATAAGATGAAACAGCAGCGCCAATACTTTGTGCCTGCTCCACTACGGTCCGAATCAGGTATCTGATGTTTGGCAGGATGCCTCCTTATTAATCAAATAAAGTAATGAGCTTTGTGAATTTGTTTCGTGAAATATGAATAGGTGGAGTACCTAATACTCACCACTAACCTAACATTAGTATAGTGCAATTTCATTAAAGAATCTTTGTCGATGTGAAACTTACCTTTATATTGATTAATTTGTTCGGGTCCATATATATTTTTCGTTTTGTATGGGTTGACTGATACACATACTTCTCCGATATATGTGTAGATGTAGCCGTTTTTGAATCTGAAAAAAGAAAATACGAATAAAACAATGGAACCAATTAACACTCTTTGAAGTAGGTACTTAGAAATGAATGGGAATAAAGTTCTCGATATTTAAAATACAGAAAATATTGTATTAGCCAGTAAAAAAGAATAAATTTTCAGTGAAATTTCCTACATTTAACAGGCATAAAAAACAACCACCCAAGTTTACCATTTATATGTATTTATTGTCATGATATGTATTGTTCAGAGGAATAAAAATAGAATTAATTTTTTTGGGAATCAAACCACAATGTTTTTTATTTTTTATTTCGACGTTTCGGTAGCGTTCCAAAAAAATAAGAGAAAAAAGAATAAGTAATGCCGCAAGGAACTTACAGAAGAAAAATAGAATTAGATTTTATTATTTTTTTTCGGGAAACTCATATTGAAGGATCCTTAACCAGTACCCAGACAGTGTTGGACTCATCCCCACGGAAATTCCTACCAACCAAACCCATCTCAAACTCGCCGTTACTCCCGCCTTGGAATCACTACCCTACCATACTTCAAGACGGGCGGCGGTCCCTCACATACTCTCCGTCAACTTCTCCCTTCTATCACATGCCATGTCGAGTCCTTCTCTTTCCCTAATCATGCTCTCTACTACGCCACTTATCTCCATCCATTCCTCCTCGCCCCTCAACATAGTCTCCACCATATTTTCCCAATACTCCGCCTCTCTCAGTTTATTTTCCAACTTTTTCAAAACTTCTTCGTTCCTTATCCTCCAATCTCGACACATGCCCTGTGAGCACCAGCGTCAAGAAGTAGTTCACCTCCCCGAATTTACGGTCCACCCAATCGCTCCTTTTAGCGCGCCCTCATACTCCTCCCACCTTCTCTCCATGTCCTCATCCATCTATTCCTGTACTTCCACTCTGGTCGCACCCCTCCAGCATTTCTGTCTGGCTCTAGCCATCCAGTCCAATGGATAGGATCTTGACAGCTGACCGCTGCTGCCAGTCCACCCACTGTCCTGTACGCCTGCACCACCCTCAGGAGTATCCCTCTCTGCACCCGCAGGAGTGGTCTAACCATCGCATTCACCCCTGCTTTCTCACCTCACACTTCCGCGCCATACAGCATTCTTTGCTTTACCGTCCTACCAATTACCCTCCTCTCCCACTCTCCCGGTCCTTTCACATTACCCATTAATCTTCCCAGCGATGCTGCCCTTACTTTTGCCTTCTGTACAGCCTTCAACATATGGGTTTTGAAGGATAATTGGCTATCCAACCACACCTCTAGATATTTCACCACTTCCTCCATACAAATTTTCCTTCCCTTCACCACCACCCCCATTCCCTTGCTCCACCCCTTTACCAGTAGCCCCACCGTCTTATCCTCAGCCACTTCCAGTCCTAACCGCCCTATTTTCTCCACAATCTTTCTACACATCCTCTCTACCTTTCTTTCTATCTCCACCTCTCCTTTTGCCGTACATACCAGACAGACATCGTCCGCATACACCGCAATCTTCAAACTTCATCAAACACACACTTCCAAAGTCTTGGTCCCAGAGCCGAGCCCTGGGGCACTCCAATCTCCATCCCATACCTTCTTCCTCTAGTGTCAACTATCGCACGTCCCGTCAGATAGTTCTCTACTAGAGGTCTGTTCTCACAAGCATCACAGACAGTCTTTGACAATCCAGATTCGTCGCAAAGACCCTTCGTTCTCCCGAGAACACTTTAGCGTCTTTGCGCCGAATCCTGAATGTCAAAGACTGTCTGTGATGCTTGTGAGAACAGACCTTAGATGAACTAACCCCTCCCCTACTCCAAGCTTTATCAACGCACTCAACACAGCCCGTTTACTGACACTGTTGAACGCGTTCCTTACGTCGAAGAACACGAGTAGTGCCAAGCCAATTTCTTACTCATACAGCTACCATGCCTAGCCCTTTCCACCAAGTTCACCACTCTGCCTAGCGCTGAGATGGATGATTTCCCTTCTACAAACCCATGTTGGTTTTCCTTAAAACCCCCATTCCTACCAACTTCCTCCTCAATCCTAACCCTTATCATCCCCTCCATCAATTTTATCAGTTAACATTATATTTTATTTCATTTGTTCTGTTAAATGATTGAGTCAAAAAGGTAGGTAGCCGCTGCATTATACTATGATCACTGTGAATTTCATATAAAACGTCTGTGAACCAAACAACTGTTAGGTAAACATTTTACGCTTAGTTGTATCTTTTCAGTACAAACAATAGACAATAAAAGATCCAATTTGTATTTCACCATTACGACCACAGATTTATTAATAATTAATTTAAGCAAATGCGGTTTTTAATTTGTTTATTTTATTTGGGATGCTGGTTAAATAATTTCAATCAGTTTGACAAAATTAAATGCAGATACAGGAACTGGTCAGGAGCGCGGATTTATACGCATGAAGGGTTTCTCATATTATTCTATCTACATTTAAATTTAAAATAATTAACCGACAGATTGGTAGTATGGAAGACTACTCAATAAAATATAATCTATAACTTCTGATAGTATATATAAATAATTAAGCATATTTTCAAAGGTAATACTATAATATTATTATAAGGTCTAACACAGTCTTTGAAAATCATAGGTAGATAGTTTATAGAACAAAGACCGTTCACTAACTAGCAACAACTACTTCTCTGGTTATATACCACGAAGGACATTGAATTACATTTCAAAGTTAAACGGGGTTGGTATATCTGCAAGATAGAACCAACCATTTTAGTTTTCAATTCGAAAGGGCAATATCACAATCACAATATCACTTCGAAAATGTATTTACCTTTCAATCAAAACGTGTCGGTGTCGTAACTCGCTGTTTCTCACCAGTTTTCCTTATCAAAAGAATTTTTTTTTATACATTCCCGGACTAAAAGCGGAATGAACGTTTTTATTTCGCACAGGTCAGGACCGGAGAATATGCACACTGTTGCAGAGACCAGAGATCTCCCGGAATTAGTTGTTCCCCTATTTACATTCTCATTAACGATCGTAGAATTTATTTAGTTTCAACAAAAAATTCTGCACGTCTTTCGGAATTGTTTTAAGCTTACACAGGGTGTACCAATCTTACGACAAACTTCGGTATATGGTTTATTTTAAGAGATATTAAAAAATGTTATTAACAAAAATAGTAGATGTGCTAAAGGTCCGTATTTTGAAATTATATCGAATTATACAAAGTGCTGCATAACTCCGTTACAAACCAAACATATGATTTTTCAAATGGGAACCCCTGCATATTATACCGAATTCGGATTGGTTACATTTTTTTGAAGCTTTTGATATGAGGTTTTTTCACGTTATACAGAGTCCTTCAAAAGATATGGACACGTTTAAGTGAAAATCGTAGGTAAATCAACGCTCTACATGATGCAATATCTCCGTATCCTATTAAATTTCAATTATATTCTTTCTTGTATACAGGGTGAACGGAAAATCGAACCTGTCATTTTCCTTCTTCTTTCAAATGGAACACCCTGTATTTTATAGCAAAAATAGAATCTTCGATTATGTAACTTTAATTGTTGTCAAGCATTCCCTATACCCAACGTTTATAAAAACAGAGTTATCTGGTAATATTTATTGTAAACTATTATTATTATTGACCTATTATGTGAAAGCAATAAAAGTTGTATGTGACAAAAAATCCTAATTAATAATGAATTTTATTGAATAATTCATTCTAAACAAAACTAGCTACCAAAAGTATAATCCTAACCGTAATATTAAACTGAAGGTTCAAAGTGTTCACCGTTAACATCAATGCAATGCTGTAAGAGGGGGCCCAACTGATTGGCCAGCTCGGTCACCCGATTTAACAAAAGTAAGTATATTTATTTTTTTCGGGTCTTGTAAGGAATAAGTTTATAAAATCCCCGGCTATTAGAGATGACATGAAAGAGATAATTAGTGCGGCATTTCGATCTGCTAACGTTGATATGCTGAGAAATGTTAGTCAATCATTTGAACTATTCTGCAGCATTGCATTTTGAACCCTTAGTTTAATATTACGGTTGGGATTATACTTTTGGTGGATAGTTTTGTTTAGAATAAATTGTTTAATACTTTCACATAATAGGTCAGTAGTTATATTTTACAATAAATATTACAAAATAACTGTGTTTTTATAAACTTTGGGTATTTATAGGGAATGCTTGACAAAAATTAAAGTTACATAATAGGAGATTTTATTTTTGCTATAAAATACAGGGTGTTCCATTTGAAATAAGAAAGAAAATGACAGGTTCGAGTTTCCGTCCACCCTGTATATAAGAAAAAATATAATTGAAATTTAATAGGATACGGAGATATTGCATCATATTACAAAACTCTGTTTGGCAAAATACATTTTTTTTTCAACGTACAACAACCTACAGAGCGTGGATTTACCTACGATTTTCACATAAACGTGTCCATTTCTTTTGAAGGACTCTGTATAACGTGGCAAAACCTCATATCAAAAGCTTCAAAAAAATGTAACAAATCCGAATTTGGTATAATATACAGGGATTCCCATTTGAAAAATCATATGTTTGGTTTGTAACGGAGTTATGCAGCACTCTGTATAGTTCGATATAATTTCAAAATATGGACCTTCAACACATCTACTATTTTTGTTGATAATATTTTTTGATATCTCTTAAAATAACCCATATGCCGAAGTTTGTCGTAAGGTTGGTACACCCTGTATATAACAGGGTTCATAGTCATACTTCAAAATAAAATTCCCTGACTTTTCCAGGTTTTCCCTGGCCCACGATTATTTTCCAGGTCGCTTTCAGGTATCCACTAAAAAAGTAAGTCTGTGGCAAATGAAATTTTTCCTAAGCTTACCCCCTCCTCCTCACTCACTCACACGAAAAAAGTTACTTTCATTCAAACCCATAGTACACAGGGAAGAAGCATCACGTGTGAAAAAACCAATACATATGTCTCATTTTTATCAACAAAATTTAAACAAAAAATCTGAAAGGAATATAAACACAAAAATATTGAACAAATAAAAAAATATAACATAAAAACAGTTATATAAAAAAAATAATAAAACTCTTCAGAACAAAAATCCCCAAATTCGCATCACAAAATATGCAGGCTAACAACAAATTATTCCCTGCAGATTGGCCTATACATTAGAAAATTTAGGTAACGATAGTACTTAACGTTTGTCTTAGGTCATTAATTTCAGTGTTTATTAAAGACAAGCTAGTAATTGATTCGTTTTCGATATTTCTTTTTTTAATTTCCAAATTATAGATTATACTCTCAGCTTCCCTTTTTCTCTTTTTAACCAGGTTATTTTCAATTGAATTTCCATTTTCTTTTTCGAGAAAGTCTGTTCTGTGAGAGTTTTTTTTACAGGGAACAGCCACCCGAGAGACCCGGAAAGAATTCGATCTATCGTGTCCGAGATAGCTATCTCTGTTTATTTCATAGGTATAAAAAATAATAAAAGAAAGTATAAGTTTATAGGGAACGATCAATAATTTTATCTTAAAATGAAGGGGAAAGATCAATAATTATTTTCCAGGTAGGGGAAAAATTTCCCTGACATTTTTGGTTATTTCTGTTGAAAATGATGTTTTCCCTGACCATCTTTAAATTCCCTGACTTTTCCAGGTTTTCCAGGTCGCTATGAACCCTGTATAAGGAACGTCCTATCGGTTGGAAAGTTAAAACGGATTTTATATAGTGGAATTCGAATTTGCGTACCTCCGGATTAATAATAAAATAGATTTAAGCAAAAAAAATAGTAAAATATCAATGCGGCAACGGAAAGGAGTCGGAGAGTAACAAGTTATATAAAACAAAGCGGTAAAAATAAAAGTTAACCTCAATTCGGTGCCCAAAAAGAAACACTCGTTACAGATTTTATAGAAGCATTGCTCGAACAATGTTTGGTAAATTTTTGTATGTGCATATATTTTTGAACTGAAGGTAAGTATTCCTAACGAGTACCTAATAAATACACCTCGTATATATATATTAATTAACAAAATGCATTTATATTACGTCTAATATTAATAAATAAGCGACATGGGAAGACGAAAAAATTAAGTGCACACATCTGGTACAACTGCCCGAATTTCCAAGTGCTTTTTACATCTTTGAAAACGATATCATAAGATGAAAATTAGTCATCATGCATGGGCAATGGCACTTCCGTTTAGTTGACTTTTGGTGTATGTATATCTTTAAACATTCAAGAAATAACAGTAAGTTAAACTGTATATTATCTAGTAGAAATAAAAATACGTAAAAAATAATATTTTGTTCCAGCATCGTCAATAGAGCATAATATATATAATGTTACGATACAAGACTTTCCGTAATTTCATTCTAATTTCGTAATTTAAACTCATGACTCCAATTAAACATCCAAATTTTTATACACATTCCATTTAATTTTTGTAGTTTATATATAACAGAAAATGAAGTCGGATGTTCATTTGCGAAAACAGGTCTATTGTTTTTGTTTACATCGGGCGTAAATGAAATATGAATATAGTATATTATACTCAGAGCCTTACAAAAGGAATATTTGCGATGCTAGTGGAGAACAAAGGAAATTCTAATATAGTACATTCAATAGCCTTCTTGGTGTGCGTCATCGTTTGTGACAATAAGATTAATATTCACTTTTCATAAATTAATTGACCGTACACAACAGACCTGACGTGAACTGTCAGTGGGACATTAGAAAAAGACGTAAGACACATTGCCAATACCAAAGTTACGTCTGCATCCTATTTTGAATGTGTAATTTCTCCCGATTGATAGGTAACGCTTGTGCGTAATCTAAACATAAAGTAATCAAATTTTTTACGTCAAATATTAGGATTAACGTTTGTAAATACATTTAAACGGTTCATTATTGTGATATTTTGATTAGGATTAAACACAGACCTGTCTTTTTCCATTTCTTCCAACGTAATGTGTTAGAAGGACATTAACAATCGATGATGTACACCAAGAACGCTATTATATGAACACTGTACACAATTTTATGGGCAAATTCTGTTTATTTTCCCGTTTGAGTTTGTACTACTTATCCAGTTTTCATAGATGAGACAATTATCTTAACATTGAATTCGGGAGATTTATTCCCCTTATTATTTTTTCTAGAATTTCTTCTTTTCATCAACGGAAAAAAAATTATGTTGGTATTTTTGTCATAATATGTGAGGAAATTCTGTCTTCTCGACTATTATTAGTGCTTACTGTGATCTCAAAGATTGTTTGTAAACGGTAGAAGAAAATGTCAATATGTGAGTTAAATATAAATTTTTTTCTTCTGTATGTTCCTTGTGGTATATTATTCATTCTTTTTTTAATTTCTTGGGAAATTAAACCACAATATTTTTAAATTCTTTATTTCACGTTTCGGTAGCGTTCCAAAAAACTGCATATATCAAATATCATGTGAATGCGACAAATTTTATTTAGGTGAAACATCTAGACCATTGAAAGTACAAATAAACGAACACAAAAAATATATCAAAGATAGGGAATTTTTCAAGTCAGCTATTTGCAAACATGCTTGGGAAGAGGGTCATCAAATTCAATGGGATTCATCAAAAATATTATTAAAAGAACCCAATAATAAAAGACGGAAAATCAAAGAAAGTGCTTTAATACAACTGTTCGAAAACACATTTTTCTCACCGATAAATTTGTATTAGGCAAATTTTACACCCGCTGTACTGCGTGAGAACAGTTATCCCTTGTTTATACAAAATAAAGTTCGGCGTCAACCAATTTGACCCGTCGTAAAAGTACTCTCAGAAGTTAATCCCTTGTTTATATAAAATAAACGTCGGCTTCAACCAATTTGACCCGTCACAAAAAGACTCTTAGAAGTTAAGAATTTAATAACTATATTGGTGCACTTAAGACCTTTCTCAGAAGGACGGGTGTCATAATACCGTCGTTTTCCAAAATCGTGAGAAGATTGCCACTCTCAATATTTTTATGTTTGATGCGAGCTTTCTTACGAGAAAACATCAATTTAAAAGCACAGTTGTTAATGTCACTTTAAGTAGCTCAGTTCAGCTCCAACGTTGAGTTCTAGCTCCAGTGGTCACGCGGTAATTTTCACAAAAAGTAACTCTAGTGGGGTAGTTCTCCATTATATCGGTCATAGCAAATCGAAAGTAGCAAATTTCCGCAACCAAACGAAACGTTTTCATGTTAATCATTAAGTTGTAGTTCTGTGTAATATATAAATAGTGTTCGACTTCGAGTTTTATTCAATCATTATTGGAAATATAGTTCGCTAATTAACAGCTTACGTGAACTTGCGTAAACAACAACTAAATGCAGATAAATGTGTAGCTAGTATTTCAGCCGAATGTAGTCAAATTTGGTTACCAATGTTAGAAAGAGAAATTTCCAATAATCAATTACCTGCGTTATCAGGATAGCATCATAAGTTTTTATCCAGGTTTTCTTATGATTTATAATTTGAATAGTTGTTAATCGATACACATTTCAATACACAAAGTCACAAAACTGAGTATACATATTTCAAAAACTTAAATATTCATACACAAAAAAAAACTATCAAGAAACGCGTTTTACTAACA
>CAJUYI010000268.1:197706-209060 GCA_910591695.1 Galerucella pusilla | reverse complement strand
GGATACAATCTATAAGATTGTCCTGGGGATACAATCTATAAGATTGTCCTGGGAGTTCTTTCAAAGATCAGGTAGACCGCAAAATTATGGTCCTACTTTAGAATGAGATACCAGGCTTAAAGGCTTTATCAAGGACCATCAAAACTCAAATCGGAAGCGTCCCTTGCTAATCAAGTAATCAACCAACCAATATTGTTTTATCTTTTGTTCCTTCTTTCTTTCTCTTAACCTTATGCCTTTCTCAGGCATCAGATTGGAGTTCTTTCTGTACCCATTTTTTCCATTCTTCTCTGTCCCTGGCCTTCATATCTCCTAATGTTCTTCCTATGTTCTTCCCAATTTCTTCAATCATTTCCTCCTGGGACTTCCCCATCGTCTTTTTCTTCATATTTCCATTTCCATAACTTTTCTCGCAATTCCAACCTGCTTCATACTTACTAGGTGGCCAAACTACTTTAATTGTTTCTTTTTAATATTTGATGCTAGGTATTGGGTCTTGATTAGTTATGCTTCCGATTTCTTCGTTCCTTACTTAATCCCATTTCGTTTTACCTGCTATTTTTGCTAAATGTTTAATTTCCATAGCATTTATTTTTGTTTCATGCTTTTTCTGCAGTACCCTGTTCTCACTGGCATAAGTTTTAGTTGGTCCTACTGTAATTTTGTTGTAGATTTCCAACTTTGTGTTCACATCAAAGTACTCACAACGTCAAAAGTCTTGGACCCCCTGTATATCAAATGATTTAATTAAACCCAGTTATTTTTCTTACTGTGGTAAAAAATTAGATGTGTTTAAGAAACAAAAAAGGCAATAAAAAGATGTCGATAACTAATCCTTACTTTATTATCAATGTTTTTAGAAATATTGGCAGTGATAGCATATTCAGCCAAGTGACTAGTGTATTATTTCTTTTCATTTTTGTGGATTATAATGCCAGGACGTGGAATTTCTCAGTTTATTCGAGCAAGAATGACTGCTTTACATGATGCACGACACTCTAATCATGAAATATCGGAAATCTTGGGCATTCCTAGATCATCTGTTGTGCGAATAGTACACAGATATCAAGAATTTGATACAGTGGAAAACAGACCACGTAGTGGACGTTCTCGAGTGTCTAGCGAAAGGGAGGATCGTTATTTGGTGCAATATGCCCGCAGACACCGCTCAGCTTCAGCTTCAGCTCTTCGGAGTCATTTTCAGGGTACCTTTCGCCGTGTTATATCGACACCTACAATTCGAAGACGACTCCATAATGCAAATTTACGTGCTAGAAGACCATTAAGGGTCCCCACTCTACTTCCACGACATCGTGCAGCACGTCTTCAGTGGGCGCGAGGGCACAGGGGTTGGCTTTTGCAACAGTGGAGGTGGGTGTTATTTACAGACGAAACCAGAATTGGACTGGTGAGTGATGACAATCGGCAAAGAGTATGGAGAGAACCAGGTCGTCAACAGCGACTTAATTTCGTCCGCGAAGTTGCTCCCTACCAAGGGGGTACCGTAATGTTTTGGGGGGAATAATGTTTAACCGCCGTACCGCATTAATTCGAATTCCACAGAATATGACCAGCCAAATTTACGTCGATCAAGTTATCACACCCATTATCTATCCCATGCGAAACGAATTAGGCGAAAATTTTGTGTTTATGGACGACAACGCCCGACCACATCGCGCAAGAAGGGTTCAGGATTCACTTGAAGCAGGACATATCAATAGATTGAATTGGCCAGCCAACTCGCCTTATATGAATCCTATTGGGAACATGTGGGATTACATTGCTAGAGCCATTCACAATCGAATCAACCCACCCCAGACTGCAGATGAGTTAGTCATAGCGGCGGTAGAGGAATGGAACAATATTCCACAAGACACTATCAACCGCTTGATTATTTCAATGCACAGACGTGTCAATATGTTATTGCAACGTCGAGGAGGACATTAGTCAGTATACAACATATTTGATTACTTTTTTTGATTCAACACATTTTGTCAACAAATTCACACATTAGTTTGTTTTTAATTTTCTAAGTATCCCAGTTTGTGGAAAATACTCCTTTCACAAAAAATAAATTCAGAAAACAATATACTATTTTAAATATATTTTGTTTTTCTATCAAAATATTTCTTAAACAAAACTATGTGGGGGTCCAAGACTTTTGACGTTGTGTGTATTTATGGCTTGATGTTTGATTCAAGGAATAATATGATCTTGTTGATTCATTTGCTTTGTTATTAAGTCTTACATCTATTTTTCCTTTTTCTGTTAAGATACTTATTCCTAGGTAGTTATAGATTGTTACTCTTACTAATGTTTTGTGATTACATTTCGCTGTTTCCCATTACTTTGGTTTCTTCTGTATTTATTGTCATTTTCATATTTTCTATTTTTCTTGCCAGTACGTTAATTAGTCTCTGCATTTTATTTTTCGATTTTGATATGAGTACAATATAGTAGATTACTTAATCTGACCGGCACCTTATTCCTGTGCCCTATTATCATGTACAGATTTTCTTCTTATCTTTTTAGGTATTTCCTCCACTATTTTAATAATAATAATAACAAACAACTCTGGGCTTAAGCTATCACCTTGTTTTATACTTTTTTTCATTAAAAACTCTTCCGATCTTTGACCTCCTATCTGCACTCTCGTCTGTGCTTTTAATTATATTAATTAGAGTACTTCTAAGTCTTCCAATACCTCCCAAATGTTTTCTCTTTCTACTGTATCAAAAGCTGCCTCCAAGTCTATTAATGTTAAATACATTTCTTCCCCCGCTTCTATTGTATTATCAATTAGCCTCATTAAAATGTATATATGGTCATTTGCGTGCCTTCCTGGTCTAAAAGCTGCCTGTCCCTCCTTTAATTTTGCTTCTATATATAACTTCTTAATCGGTTCTCTATTATTCTTGTATTGTGGTTAGGCATTAGATCAAATTATTGATATGTACCGGAAAACTGTTTGCTGTCAGTCAGTGCTTAATGGTCAGTATATGACTACAACTATAATATGGCAAATGGGACGATTTCTGCTTTTAAATTCTTCAATTAATAATCAACTTTTTTATCTTAGGTAGTAACAAATACTACAGATCCCGACCAAGTCGAAGAAGATACCTACTCTATAACCGTTGAAGCTTTAGAAAATGAAATTAATCAAGTATTACAAAAACCACAACAAAATATTTTATCGATTTATTTCAAACACCTTTTTAATGGTACAAATGTGACCATTACATCAACTGACCTTCTTTACGTAACTAACATGGATATAATGTTCTTAAAGATGATTCTAAAATATTTATACGAAATACCCAGCATTAATATTGAACTGTATATGTGGTGGGTAGCAGTATATTCTATGGTTATTAATACTTCTAATGAAATTGCTGAATACATTTCAAAACAATTAAGTATTATTTCTGCTGATTCATCAATTATACGATCAAGGTAAGGAACTGTTCTAATCAGCCATTTTACTTCACAAAATTCCAAAATATAATGAAGCTCTATGTTTGTCCCAATAATACTTGCATCTAACCGGATCGCTCAACTTCATAACCCGCATTTTATAATCAGTTTTCCGCGTCCTCAAATTTGGAATTTTGAGGTTAGCGTTGAAAAAATTTGAAACTGTGTTTTGATACTTAACTGGGATGTTTTTTTTTTCAAAGTTTCTAAGCTGTACTCTTGTAAATAGTAACAGCTTTTCGTTGTTTATAGGTCATTGGAATGTGCACTGTTGGTGAATAACTATATGGGATATGCAATCAGTTATATTCTCGCAGATCAAACATTTCCCAACACTACTAAACCAAAGGTATCAACTAGAGACTAATTATATAAACAATTTCACTTCAAGGAATAGGAATGAAGGAACTACTAGTCTCTTAGTCCTTTCTCAATGACTGAGTAGAATGATGGGGCACAATAGATCTGTTAGTTCTCAGATAATGTTCCCCTTTATTCCACATACACTGTGGGCCGAAATAAAGGAGTACATTTTTAAATTAAAAATATTTTTTTTGTTTTCTGGACGATTTATTTTCTTTTTGCAGGGCTAATAACCTAACATGTCCTCAACATGACTGTAAATTTGGAAGCAAAAATAATGTACAAGGTCGGACTTATATAACAGTGCATTTGAGCTCGTTGCAAATGAAAACTGTCTTAGCTAAAATTGTACTAATATGCATTTTCGGTAGATAAACTATTCAGAACACTTCAGTAAAAAGGAAATTTTCCGAAATTACCGGATTCGCGAAATACCATTTTTTTATTGAATAACATATTTTAACAAATAACACATTTATGAAAACAGTTTAGTAATTTTAAAACTTAGAGAAAAATATTATGAATGTGGCCACCATTATTGTTTAACACTTCTTGGAGTCGTCTGCGTCATAAATTGATAGCCCCATTTATTGCACCTTGTTCAAAATTGTTCCAAACAAATTGCATTCTTTCTTTGAGCTGCTCGATTGTTTCAAATTGTTATCCGTCATACAAATTGTGTTTGAAAATTCCCCAAATTGAATAATCAACCGGATTTAATTCTTGGCTGTTATGTGGCCACATTCATAATATTTTTCTCTAAGTTTTAAACTTACTAAATTGTTTTCATAAATGTGATTTGTTAAAATGTTATTTAATAAAAAAATGGTATTTCGCGAATCCGGTAATTTCGGAAATTTTTCTTTTTACTGAAGTGTACTGGATAGTTTATCTACCGAAAAGGCATATTAGTACAATTTTATCTAAAACAGTTTTCATTTGCAACGAGTTCAAATGCACTGTTATATAATTTTTTTTACAAGTCCGACCCTGTATATTGTTTTTGCTTCCAAATTCACAGTCATGTTAAGGACATGTTAGGTTATTAGCCCTGCAAAAGGAAAATAAATCGCCCAAAAAACAAAAAAAATATTTCCAATTAAAAAATGTACTCCTTTATGTCGGTCCACAGTGTACATGCATGCGGTATGAACAGTCGTGTAAAACCTGTCTTTAAATACAAGACGTTAAGATTTAAATAAAGAGTATCAATCATCCAGGCTAATATTTAAAAAATGTACACTGAGGTGGATTCATGTAAGAAGAAATAAAAACTAAGATTAATTACACGTACATTACACGTACATGCAAGAAACTAAGAAATTGAGATTTAAATTGAAAAATAACATGGTTTTATCTTCTTAGTGTTAGTTTTAAATTAATCTTAGTTTTAAATTTCTTCTTTCATGAATCCACGTTACATATTTTAAAAACGGCTAAATAATTTTGACAGTCGCCCCAATATTGTCGACTTCAAAATTTAAAATGTGATGAAATATATTTTTGACGGAATGCTATTACCAAAGTCTACATATTTCAATTGGAATAATATATAGACTTTGCTATCACGATGTTTACGTTAACCCTCTTGAGTTTAAACACAGTATAGTTCTTTAGGAATAGTAGTTTCTTAGGAAACATACAATAAACATATTTTTTTAAGGTCGAAAGAATGATTCTCGGTCTTAAAGAAGCTTTTGTAAACAGTGTGAACCAAATAAGGTGGATGGATAGCAAAACGAAAAAAGTAACATTGGAAAAAAGTGCAGAAATGATTAGTTTCATAGGATATCCCGATTGGTTGTTCGAAAAGGGAGAATTAGATAAATATTATGATGACGTAAGTTTTGAAAAATGCGGGATATTTATTACTTTATTAATTCATTCTTATTGAGAGGGTGTGTCAATTACCAACAGTTTAAGCCTGAATTTGAGGGCTTTGGGGTGGATCAAAGTTTGGGTTGGGTGCGTTTGACGAGCTGGGCTCGGACCGGCTTAGTATATCTACTTCTAATTAATGCCACTATTCAATTAAATAGTTAGTTTCAAATAAAAACGTAATATGAGTCTAAACAGTAAATTCAATTTATTCTTTTTTATCCTGGAGAGGTTTTTGAGGGATAAATAGCTCCTATGAATCATAATTCGAATTTGGTTATATCTAATATGTAGGAAATGTTATTACAAGAAAAGTTTCGGGTAAAGAACTTGTATCTTAAACTTCAAGCATTTTCAAAAAGAAGAAATGACGGATATAAACCCAAAAAATCTAATGTTTTTGACAGGGAAGATGTGAATAAATTCCTGTTTGAAGGCCCCGATGACATTTATTTGAAGATGAAGGTTGTAGTGATAATCACAGATTACCCATCCCTCTAGTGATAATGTGAATTGCTGGAGCGTGCCGTTATAGTGAACTCTGTGCAATAAAAATAGAAAATGTTGTACTAAGGCATGAGGTCATAATTGTTAATGTTTCTGGTTTTAAAAAATGGAGTGGCACGTACATTTTTAGTAACTAAAAGTGACGATGAGAAGGTTTGTTATTTCAAAATTAGCAAATATCGCATGTCTGTCGCTGCTGCCAGAAAAATCAAGGAATAGGTATGTATGTATGTATGTATGTATGTATGTATGATTTTTGGGGTGACATTCACTGAGACCTAAAAGATCTATTGTGCTCCCTTACTTCTACTCAGTTTCTGAGGAGAGTCTCAGAAACTAGTAGTTCCTTTAGTCCTATTTCCCGGAGGAATTTTAGGATGTCTGCTGGCTTCAACTTAGGCAAATGTTCCTCTTCTATCCAGTAATCTCCCAGGTGCTGTGCTCTAGGATTCTGGAGTGCTGTGCAGTTGGAAAGTATGTGGATGGAGGTTTCTTCTTCCATTCCATAAAATCTGCATTCTTCTTCCTCCACTATTTCGAGCTTTTTCAGGTGTCCATTCAGGCGACAATGTCCCGTTAGGATCCCTGTTAAAACTCTTAGCGCAGTTTCACTTTGACTTATGCATTCTTTTGATCTCAACAGGTTGTAGTCCCAGAAGAGTCTTTGATTGTATAAGCCCTACAAGAGCTTTCCAATGGTCAGATCTTCTTTTTTTCTCGGCTTTACTTATTTCTTCCAATATTACATTGGGGCTGATTCCGCAAAAGGGTTCGGGCCCCCAGAAAGGTATTTCAGTCCCCCTCTTTGCTAGTTCATCTGCTATTTCATTTCCTTCTAGTCCAGTGTGTCCTGGAATCCATAGTAAGGTGACTATGTTGTTCTCGCCTAGTTCATTGAGTTTGTCTAGGCATTCCCACACCATTTTGGAACTGATTACACAAGAGCTCAGTGCCTTAATGGCTGCTTGACTATCCGACATAGGTAGGAGCCTTGTATCAATTCTTCAAGAAATGGTGCCAAATAAAGACTGCTACTGCAGTGTTGGATATTGTGCTTATGGAAGATGCCCAAGTCCTCTCTTTTCATAGAGAAAAACTTAGATATTTCCAAGTTTCCTACACTTCGAGCATTTTTTTTAAAAAGAAAGGACGGATATGAACCCAAAAAATCAAATGTGGGTTGAAGTCTTTAGTTCTCAAGCGACATGGCGGATGGAAATCTGCAACTATTGCGGAAAGTTATGTAGCGGAGAGCGACAACAATAAGAAGAAAGTGGCAAATAAAATTGTATATAATATAACGTTGACTGTTTAATAAACCCGACAAAATACAAATAAAATAGAACACAGAGTCAGATGCTGCAAATGCAATACGCATATAAATACAGATGGCTCAAAAATGAAAGAAGGCTCAGGATGTGGCGTTTACTCCAGTGCACGAAGCTTAAGGGTGAAATTCATATTCGAAACTTGAGGGTCACTTATACTTCACTCATCCTTATTGTATATAGAACTTAACATGCGAAAAGTAAGGTTGAGTTTGAGTGTAACTTGAGTGAAATATGAGTACAGATTTCAGCTCCCTTGAGTGAAGATTTCTAACCTATAAACCACGTTTGTAGGTACCTTACACTGTCATTTTACGAAATCAAAATTTTGTTTGGTTGTTATTTGTCTGTTATAGTTTTAAATTTTTCAAGGAATTTAGTATAATTGATTTTGTGAACTATATAGATGATGATAATGCTTATGAACGTAAATGGGGTAAATATCCATTCCCGTTTGTGGTCGACTAGGTATTAGTCGAGACACTTATAATAAAACGAGAGATCACATCTTGGAATAAAATCTATGTTTATTTTTGACAGTTTATTTTCCACACACAGCGAGTCACTTAGCTTCACACATGGAGAACATTTACGGTCTACCTATATGTTTTCTTATTCTAGTAAACCAACAATTAGGGTAGCGAATAGCACAAAATCCACAAAAACACACGATAATAACCCACAGAATTAAACTATATTTTTTACCCAATATTAAAAGTACAGAATGATCGAGAATAAGTAAATAAATAGAGAAAATTGCAAAGTTAACAACCCACAGAATCAAATCATATCTGATCGTAAAATATTATATTATATTGTGTAAATGATTACCAAATTGACCCTAATAACCTAATGACCAGTAATGACCGGTGTTTTAGGGCGCGTTTCAAATTTATATGACGAGTGACGTCAGGGAGTACCGAAGAGAGAAAATTCACTCTCATTGGCTGTTCGCGGAATTTCCTTTTTAACGGTTTTGAACACCTGATCAATGCTCCGATTTTTTGCTGAAGCGGCACGATGTATGTTTTGAGCGACACGGGCTGGAATTATATTTTTTAGAAGGGGTTGAGCGGATTTACAACGGAATCCGGTCACTCCAGTGGAGGCGTGGTTTGAAATATAGAATTTTTGGGTTTCTCAGTTCAAATTGTACTATGCAATTTGAACAGCTTACATTTATCGTTCACCCAGGTTAGTAATCACATTGGTGTAGTAAAATGCAAAATAATTAAATTAATTGATTTTTTAGACGAAACAATGCTCTCCGCTTGAATTAAACTCGCGTGCCAGTGGCACCCATGCCTTTTCCTTTACAGCTACGTTATCACAATCAGTTTTTTTTTATTTTCTATAAAAGAATATTTACGAACCAGCTCACTTAAGGCTAGTTTTTCGCTAGACGAAAAAACTTTTCTTTTGTTTTCTATTTTCCTAAGATATAATGAGCTTTAATGAAATAATATCCACTACCTATAAAAATTGAAAATAAGAATCTAAAATTATCTATTAAATAACTAGCTTGAAAAATAAACTTACGCTGCAAATATATGAACAGTATAAGTATAAGAACTAAACTAAGAATTGAATACTTGCAGAGGGCTAATACACGAACTGAACACAAATGTTTACCAAACGCAACCACAAGTTCCTAATAATAACATTGATGCCAAACTTTCTTCACTCAAATTGAAGTATTACTGGAGTAATGACTGTGGATATGAAAAGTCGCCTCCAGCTAAACTCAAACTAAGTTGAGTTTGAGTATGAGTGACCCTCAAGTGTCGACTATGAATTTCAAGTATTAAGTGGGGAATGGGAAGCAATACCAGCGTGGTTCAACAGAGCTGGCTGGTATCTCAATTGCAAAACAACTAAACAGAAAAAGAATTTCTGGCAAAAACATAATAATCTGCACTGTTAGTAGACAAGCCCTATTAGCCTTGAACCGACAACGTTTTATATCGGGGCTAGTACTATAGTGCCCCAGGATTGCCGATTCTTTACCCAGGGAAGCGGCTGGACTAAACATTTTAGGACCCAGTGACACCTACGGCCTAACGGCTTCGACAATTGCGGAACTAGCCAAACGTTACACCCGATGGAATCAAAGGATGCAGTCTTGCGAGGATCACCCTGGGCGACCCTGGGAAGCTGGCGCCGAAGATATATTTGGCGATGACCTGGAAAAATCTACGTTTAAAAGTAGCATTTCTGACTGGCTACTGTCAACTTACCATACTATGGGGCTAGTGGACACACCTCTATGCAGGATTGTCAACTGTCAAGCATGTCTAATGCGAGTGTCCGGAGTTATCGTCGATAAGAGAGTGTGTGTTCGGTGAGTCTTGGCCTACTCCTGCCGATATAAAGGATATGTCTCCTAGTGATCTGTCCACCTTCCTGAGAAGGACAGGATGGACGATGGCCTGCACTCACCCTCCCTACTCTACAGATACAGATACAGAACGTAGCCAGAAGTCTCCAATACTTCAAGAGTAGACTCCGTTTCACATAAAAAAAACCACTAGAAGTCTAGAAGTTGCAGTCGTATGCGCGAAGAAGCTGCCTATAACATTATCTAAACATCAATATCGGTCAAAGAAAACTCGGTTAATGATGGACAAATTAGGAAGTCAGAACATTTCATACAAATTGAGAAAAAACGAGAAAACATTTATCCAAATTTTGTGAATAATGTTTATAATGGTAATAATTGTTCTATTAGGTGATATTTATATAAATAAATAACAATCACGTTTCATATGGCATAAATGATTACTTCCCAAGAAGGGTAAAGTTGACTTACAGCCCGTAGTCAAGTGCAATCAATACCTTTTTGGTAATTGTTATTCAAAACAGTGTCAAGTGCGTTGTTTACAATATAGGGAAAAGAAAAAATAAACCAACGTATATACTGCAAAGGCCAAACGTGATGGCGAGCCAGCCCCCATGCGCACAAACTCATTTTCAATGTTATCTCCCACTACAGCTCTTGCAAGACATATAAAGGCTTTGTACAGAGGCGTATCATTAGTTGTCCTCCATTTCTGTTGGCGTTTGGCATTGTTGGCAAGGAGTTTATCGTAATCCAATAGTAATTTAGTTGGGAGAGTATACAAGTGCGCGATCGCCATCACGTTTGCCGATTTCAGTACTACCTATTTGTAATTTTCAGGTAGAAGTACATCCGACACTCTACTTAGAAAATATGGTTAGTGTCATAATGTCTCATTCGAATAAAAACTTGAAATCGTTAAGAGAACGTCATTTAAGGGATTGGTACAGCGAACCTATCGAAGTCAATGCATTCAATTCCTTTTCCGACAATGCAATCAGTAAGTCGTGTTCTTAGGATTAAATAGTCACAAAACGTCTCAAAAATTTTTGTTTATTTAACTACTTTATTAAAATCCAAGCTTCCGGGAAACTGCAGAGCACATCCTATGCCAGTTCGACTGCCAGGCGTATGTGGGATTTCTTGTACTAAAAGTGATGAGAAGCCAACTGCAAAAAATTAGACTGCGTTTCACCATTGATTAAAAAATATTTTATAATAAATGGTTTCACGTAAGAAGAAGCCACTTGAAGTTACAGGGGACTTGTCAAAGCCAGCGCCATATATTGTGAAATTGACACTCGACTTCAAATCAAAAACGTAACTTTTTCACATCTTGTAGATTAATACAAAATAACAATATTAAAAATTTATTTAGATGGATGGTTTTTTGACTCTTAGGGCCGGTTTTACAAGAGAGATTTATACTAGGTATAGTTATACTGGGTATAAAGTTATACCAA
>CAJUYI010000268.1:153361-185651 GCA_910591695.1 Galerucella pusilla | reverse complement strand
AATATTTCAAACGTCTACCTGTTGTCGTTATTAATATCAAGCAGAATAATTATTTAAAAATAAAATTAACAATAAAAAAAACTTCTTCACGGGGAATCGAACCCGTGTCTACCTGGTGAGAGTCTGGTTTGCTTACTACTCGACCACCGAGGAATATGCAAATTATTTATATATAACGTCAGATGCATTACATAATTTTAGCTTAAAAGGAACTAAAGTTCCTACCGTGTGTCCCGCGACACGTTTTACCTTTTTTAAAGGAATAAGGGAAAAAATCCAGGGACAAAAAGTGAATACACCTTACTCCTGACTGAAAGAACTCTAAGAATGAATAGACCAGCATTTCTAACAAATTATTCTCTCAAGAAGAATATGATAGGGTGAAATACTGATAGATCAAAAACAGCAGAAGGAACAGGTTATGAGCAAAGCAAGACCAAGACTCAGATACTATTGGTCTAGCTTTTTTAATCTTGGTCTTGTGTACAAAGTATTGATCCTGTTCATTTTACCTGTTACTTATTTTACCCACTTTTGAAGATCATCATGATACTAAATTATTAATAATTTACAATCAATAGAACATTCTGGGAAACGAAGACCAGCAAGCAAAAGAAGGCACTGAAAGCGAAAGTGTAATAACAGTGCAAGAAATGACGATTAATGACATGAAAATCCACGTCAAGGAAAAAGTGCTTAGTGCGCGGGAGAGTCAGGCTGCGGAGCAACAAGCGAAAAGCTTCGTTAAGAGCAACTTACGAAACTTACGGAGCAAATAGTATTGGGCGGAATAGAATTCAATGAGACCTCTGGTGGAAAAAATTGTAACTGTCGCAACGAGTAAAATAATTCGTTTTGCATTGCGTTTGTATTATATGCAAGTCAACGTAATTACCGTAAATTCGTATTTTATTATTTTAATTTTGTGTCAGTAACAAGTTTAATACTGTGTTTTTCTATTTAACTCAACTGTCATCAATTCTGAGATAATATTCTTATATAATCAGAGATTTTATGGAAGAGGTTATGTTATTCTATTATTTGTTTTCATTGCAGATCAAAGAGAAAATAAGTCGGTATTAAAGATTTAAAATATTATTCAATTCAAACCCACCTTCCCTGCAACTTTTATAGATATAATAATATTAAAAATAAAATAAAAACACGAAATCAGGCCTAAAACTGAACAGTTAATGGAACGCTTGTTGTACTTCGCACAAATATCAACCATACCTATTACTCCAAAAATAAAAATATTAGGAGTCAAAATTTAGATTTCCTACAAACGTGTTAAAAATGCCATTTTTAGCACTCCATAGAAGCCTTAAAAATCACACTTTAAGACACTGAGTGCCTTAAAATGTTTATGGCACTGCTGGTAAAAGTGAATTGTCAAATTTTGAAAGCAAACGTCAAAATATTTAGATTTTATTTATTAACATTAATATTAATAGTACAATTTGTGCAATTTAACAAATTAATTTCCTGCACTGCTGTTTTACCATTTTCCGTGGATAAGGAGGAATGATGCGCAGAAAAAATGGAATTTAAATTTAAATAATTTAAAATTATCTCCTTTGGATGTATTAATAAAGGTTTTTAAAATTTAATTCAATTTAATTCAATTTATTATTGCATTTTTTGAACGTTTGTAGAAAAAAATATTGTATGATATACGTGTAAGTACCTTTTAAGGCACTCACATGCGTGCCCTAAAAATGTACTTTTGACACTTATATCATAAATAACTATTAACAACACAAAATACTGAAGCACAATCAAAGAAAAAGCAAAAGTTTTACAAAACACACACTGAAAATAACTAAAACAGCAAAATAAAACCACTTAAATATCAAAGGCAGCTGATTTGTTTTACTCGCTGCTAAGATGATATTGACATCTATCGAATTCTACTTTTCCCAATAGGCATTATTAAAGTGAACGTTGCAAACGGGCAATAATATTATATGTTGTACTTTAAACGGTCATTCATTCAACAATATTTATGAATTTGAATATTAAATTTTTAGGCAGAAAACATGATAAGTATGGTAATTACAATCATTGGTGGACGAATGAAACTATAGACAAATTTGAAAAATTCACTGATTGCTTCATTGAACAATACAGCAATTTTACTATTGAAGGAGTAGAAAAGCACGTAAGTAATGGAATGGTGAAAATAGCTATAGCTTCTACAGTATAATAGTATATTAAGTTATGAAATCAAACAATTTTATTTTGTAAAATCTACATTGTAATTACATATTACATAATTACAATGTAGATTTTACAAAATAAAATTGTTTGATTTCATAACTTACTATGGATCTACATCAAGTAAAAGCCTCATCTATTCAATTTTTAATAGTATATTATTAAACGAGCAATTTATGATAGCCATAATTCACAATGGGTGACGTGGGTGAGTCACCCAAGTGAATTATGGCCATAAATTGCGAGTAGAATACTATACTTTGTCCACGAAACTTAATTTATTTATTAATAAGTAAAAGTCAGTAGCGATTTGGCATATTACTAACCTCAAAATGTTGTTGTGGCAGCTACTTCAAATAATTTGACATATATATAGATGGGCGATACTGTAGAAAGTATCAATACAACGTACCGTTATAAATATATTGTTTTGAAATACCTACTTTATATTAGAAAATATCGTTATGAAAAGTATCAATACTAAAAATGACAATATTTTATAGATACTGTAGAAATTGTAGCCATTAGTTTTGTTAAGTTGTATTTTATTTCTTAACATAAGTCACATTATCAGTCTTGTCAATTTAGGTGACAGAAAAAATACTGACATTTTATATTTTATAGGAATTTTTATGAATTGTATTTGAAAAACGGAAGAGTTCTGAAATAAATATTAGTAAAAGTCATAATTACTTTCCTTGAGGTTTTACTAATACATTTTCGGATATATCACGATCATCATATACTACGATATATTTTGGGAAGTCCTTTCAAACGGGTAGTTTGATTGTGAATTCAACATTTTGGAGGTCCCACCGAGATAAACGGATAATTATCAAATTAAAATAAGGAATGGATCGTGAGAAACAAGCAAGACGTCCAATCAGAGCTCAGTTAACGAGGCTCATCAACGACTGCAAGGCGTTAATGGAAGCAGATCCTATCAATAAAACATCTCTTCAAGTTAAGTTGAACGTAATAGAGACAATCCATGCCGACTTGGAGGAGTGTGATACTAGAGTCGTCGAAAAGATGTTGGATGAAGGTCTGGACAACGATGCACTAGACCAAGAATACCAGACCATAACGGACTACAAGAAGTCATTCATGGAGATCAAGCTGAAAATTCAAACAGTGCTACATCCCACAGCCAGTCCACCGAATTCAGATTTAGAAAGTGTCAGTTCAGTGGGTGAACACAAGAAACAAAATAACTTCAAGTTACCGAGGATTGAGCTGCGAAAATTTGACGGAGACCTGAGAAGCTGGTTGGGGTGGTGGAGTCAATTTCAGAAAATTCATGATGATGAAGATATTCACGCGTCAGACAAAATACAGTACCTTTTTCAATCTATGGAATGGGGCAGTGAACCTCAAGAGCTTGTCAGTAGTTACCCACAGACAGCAGCTAATTACCCAAAAGTTGTGGAAGCACTTAAGGAGCGTTTTGGGCGTGAAGATCTTCTACTCCAAGTTTACGTAAGAGAACTACTCACATTGGTAATCTCGAATGTGACCGCCAATGATAATGTAACGTTTATTCTAATTTATATTTACAATTAATTTATATTTACAGATTTATATTCAAATACAGTCCTTATTTAATAATTTATATAATACACTAAACACACACTAACTAATTTATATGAGAGTCACTTAATAAACACTTTATCGAGGCGCGATTGCTTTCTTTCAGTATCGACACTAACTGACTAACTGACTCCGCTGCGATGCTCGTCGCCTATTTATACTCGCGCGTATGTTTTTCTAGAAACCTCAAGAACTCGAAGTTTTGGCGGATGCGCCGGGTTTTTCTAGATGTTACGTTTTCCAGATCATTCTTGAAAATACGGCGGAGGAGCCATAGTCGTATCATATAGGAATTTCACTGGGGGCACTAATTGAGCCCATTAATGCAGCAGCTTGCGTAATATTGCCCCCTCCTTAAGAGACAGTTCCTCCTGGAACTAACTAGGAAACTGAAAGTAACATGGGAGTAACATGCGACCGTCTTCTCTGTTGGCTGTGTCTCCCTTACTTGGCCGCAGACTAGTACCTGCACTTCGGTGTCTCGGAAGATTACTTCTACCATGTTACGGATTATTCGCCAATCTAAATGCCTACATTCAATCTTGGGCATGGCTAGCCTATGCACGTCCAATTCAAGCACATGCTCCCTCAAGCTTCGTAATGCTTTCCAGACATCCTCGTACGTTGGTCTTTCGTCGAAGGTGTTTCTCGTTACTAGGTGGAAATTGTAGCGGGAGCCATCTTGCAGCTTCAGAGCTTTACCTGGTACTGGTAACTGGTCTTGCAAACGTCGGGCGCCACTCTTCTTTATGAACAGAGATGCCAGTCCGCGTGCATCGGTTACGCTGGCAGGGATGTTTATTGCCAGTGAGTATTCCTCTGGAACACTAAGCATGTCTTGTCGTCTCTCAGTGGTGACGCCGAATCTTGCTTTTCCGGTACCACCATAAGCACCCATGAACTCTACAAAAGCAGGATCGGCTACTTCCTGAAGCTGGTTTACTTCTTCATCGTGGTCACCCTCGAATGGCGCTAATCGGTTACGGTGTACCACCTTTGGCTTTCCGTTTGGGATCTTGCTGATACGATAGATGACATCGTTGATTCGTTTCTTCACGAGGTACGGACCGTCCCAAGCTTTCTGCAACTTTGGAGAAAAACCCTTTTGTCTTCTTGGGTTATGCAGCCAGACTTTGTCTCCTTCGTGGAAACCTCCTTCTGTAGCTTGCGTATCGTACCTTTTCTTCATCCAGATCGCTAGCGATCTGGAGATTCGATCGAACCAGCTCGTGTACGTCGTCCATTCTTTTTCTCAGCTGGGTCACGTAATCTTCACCAGCTATGTCTTCTCCGGGTCGGCATCCAAATTCAAGGTCGCAGGGTAATCTCATTTCGCGTCCGAACAGAACTTTTGCTGGTGTTTGGCCGGTAGACTCATTGATGGCGGATCTGTAGGCCATCGCAAATAGCGAGAGATATTGGTCCCAATCTCGCTGATGGTTAGATACTACTTTAGACAGGTATTTGCCAAGAGTCCTGTTCATTCGCTCTACCATTCCGTCCGACTGTGGATGCAAAGCCGTAGTTCTCGTTTTCTTCATGCCGAGCTTTTCACAAACTTCCTGGAACAGCTGGCTTTCGAAGTTTCTGCCCTGGTCGCTGTGTATTTCCAGGGGCACTCCATATCGGCAAATGAACTCATTCAAAAGCACGTCGGCAACAGTTGCGGCTTCTTGGTTTGGAATGGCATACGCTTCTACCCATTTTGTGAAATAATCCATCACCACCAAAATGTACCTGCTGCCATTTGCTGTCGGTGGAAACGGTCCGGCAATGTCCAGGGCAATGCGTTCAAAAGGGCTTCCGACATTGTACTGCTTCATAGGAGCCTTTCTTTTTCCTTGTGGTCCATTGGTCGTAGCACAGGTAGTGCACTTCTTACACCAGTCCTTCACATCTTCGTAACTGTGCATCCAATAAAAACGTTCTCGCACTTTCTGGAGGGTCTTCTTCACACCTAGATGTCCTCCTGACGGACTGTCGTGTAATTTCCGCAGTACTGCTGCTACCCTTGTTCTTGGAATCACATCTTCCAAATTCTTTCGATGTTCTTCGAACGTCCTTCCCAAGACTATGATGTCATCAAGGTATACTAAGCATGTCTTCCAGGACAACCCTCGCAATACGTTTTCCATCAGTCTTTCGAACGTTGCGGGGGCATTGCACAGCCCAAATGGCATAACGGTGAAATGCCATAGTCCAGATCCGGTGGTAAACGCTGTCTTTTCTTTATCGGCTGGATCCATTTCTACCTGCCAGTATCCAGACTTCAGGTCCAAGGTAGAAAACAATTTGCTACCGGCCAGCGTATCCAGAGTATCGTCGATTCTCGGTAGAGGATAGCTATCTTTCTTTGTAACATTGTTCAATTGCCGGTAGTCCACGCAAAACCTCGTGGTTCCATCCTTCTTCTTTACCAGAACTACCGGAGAGACCCAAGGGCTGGTAGAAGGTTCTATTACCTTGTCCTCTTCCATCTCGCGAACAATTTTCTCCGCTTCCTCTCTTTTGGCCTGTGGTAGCCGTCGAGCCGATTGTCTTATCGGTTTAGCGTCGCCGGTGTCAATTTTGTGTTTGACAGCAGATGTTCTTCCTGTCTTTCCTCCTTTTGGTACAAAAAGAGATCGGTATTGTAGCCAGAGTTCTCTGATTTTTTTCTTCTCTTGCAGGCTAAGGGATTGTCCAGCCACTGCTATCATTTGTTCAAATTTATTGTTGGCATCATTGGAAGTTTTTGTTTGATGAATTATTGACGCCACTGGTACGCAAGTTCCAATTTTGGTCTCCTTCTTTATAGTTATGGGATGGTCATTTACATTTATAATGCGTACAGGTATTTCTTCGGCAGCCATGACTAACCCTTTTCCTACCAGGATTCCTCGACCAACCTCTTTATCATGATTCCATGGTTCCATCATGACCGGTGTTCCTTCTTCGACGGTTCCTTGTAGCCTTGCCACAGTGAAAAATTCACTCCTTGCGGGTACAACTGTATCCTCCTGTACGGCTACCTGAACAGTCTTATCCTCGTGTGGGTGAAGGAATACTTCCTCAGAACCTACTCTAATCACTCGGTTCTTGAAATCTAGCTGGAAGCCATGTAGGTTCATAATGTCCATTCCGAGTATTATGTCCTCTTCGATATCAGCGACAACGACAGTGTGGGTGAACTTCTCTGCGCCAATTCCCAATTGCACCGGTAGCTCTCCATGGACATTGGCGCTTTCACCTGTGGCAGTCCTGAGTCGCAGTCTCGTCGGTAAAAGTCTTTTCCGGGTGTTGACAGTCTCGGGGCGAATAATAGTCCTCGTTGCTCCAGTGTCCACCAATAGTGTATACTTCCTACCATTAACTTCACCATCCACGTATACACTATCATCGCGACATTTCAGAGAGGCTATTAGAATGAGAGGGTCTTTGGAAGGTCTTCGGGTCGAAGCTGCCCTCTGAAGGTCGACCCTTCCTAGTTTTCCTGCTGGGCGTCTTTGTTTGTAGCAGTTCTCGGTCGCTTGCACGAACTGCGTACATGTCCCATTTCTCCACAATTCCAGCATCTCACAGCTTTCGATTTTCCATGTGAGATGCTTTTCATCATGTTGACGATCTGGTCAAGCTTGTTCTCCACTTCTTCGTCTGCTACAGCCCTCACCTTGCCGTATACTCCGGAAGCCTGTGTAGCTGCTTCGTACTCCAAGGCTGCAGAGAGTACGTCGACCAGTGTCTTGTGCCGAGCCAAGCGTAGAGTTCTCTGCATTTCATGGTCACGAACTCCGTCGATGAATGTCTGTACCCCTAAACATTCCATGACATTCTCCGGTGCCGATGGATAGGCAAACCGCACCAACCTCGCAATGTCTGCTTCGAATTCCTGCAGAGTTTCGTCGCGTCTTTGTTTGCGGTTTTTCAGCTGCGACTGGTACAGATGCTCCAAGTGTTCCAGGCCATATCTCATGTTCAATCGCTTTTTGAGTTGTTCAAAATCTTCGGTCTCTTCCACTGGAATGGTCTGGAAGATATCCATGGCGTCTCCTCTAAGGGCAAGAGTTAAATTCAACGCTTTTTCTTTCTCACTCCAGTTGTTTGCCTTTGATGCCGCCTCGAATTGCTTAAGATAGTTCGGCCATGACGTTTTACCATCGAATGCTGGCAGTTTCACTCGGCTGTTAATATCGTTTTCCATTTTCGGTTTCAACTCTACTTTCTCTTTCAGTTCGTCGTTGTTCGGGGCTTGCCTAGTTGTAATATCCGGGTTATTACTAGTCTTCTTTTCGATTTCTTTGATTTTTTGTTCCATTTATTGCCCCATTCTTTTAATCTTTTCTTCCACGGAAGAAATTTCATTTTTTATATCCGTAGAAATTTTATTTTCCATGTCCGACATTTTATTTTCCATGTCCGACATTTTATTTTCTATGTCCGCCGAAAGTTTACTTTCCATGGACGAAATTTCGTTTTTTATATCAGACATTTTGTTTTCCATCGAAGACATTTTATTTTTCATCGAAGACATTTTATTTTCCATATCCGTCGAAATTTTATTTTCCATGGATGAAATTTCGTTTTTTATATCCGACATTTTGTTTTCCATCGAAGACATTTTTTTTTCTATCGTCGAGGTTATAGAGGCGGACACTTCGTCGGTGAATTCAAACGTTTCCGGGTCCAATCCATTGCTAATCATAGCATTTTTCAGTCGTTCCACTAACGCTGACTTGGCACCGCTTGTGTCCAATTCGTAATCCTCCAACTCTCTTCGAAGCTCTGAAACTTTTAATTCACAAAGTTTCTTCGCCATCTTCTTGTATATTTATTTTTCAATCCCACTTCCGACACCAATGTAACGTTTATTCTAATTTATATTTACAATTAATTTATATTTACAGATTTATATTCAAATACAGTCCTTATTTAATAATTTATATAATACACTAAACACACACTAACTAATTTATATGAGAGTCACTTAATAAACACTTTATCGAGGCGCGATTGCTTTCTTTCAGTATCGACACTAACTGACTAACTGACTCCGCTGCGATGCTCGTCGCCTATTTATACTCGCGCGTATGTTTTTCTAGAAACCTCTAGAACTCGAAGTTTTGGCGGATGCGCCGGGTTTTTCTAGATGTTACGTTTTCCAGATCATTCTTGAAAATACGGCGGAGGAGCCATAGTCGTATCATATAGGAATTTCACTGGGGGCACTAATTGAGCACATTAATGCATCAGCTTGCGTAACAATAAGTTATCATTAGCTAACCTCTATACAAAATTGGAAACTCATCTCCGATCGTTGGCGGCACTAAACCTTGATAAGGGGCTTCTTGCCACCATCCTTTTCCCACTGGTCGAATCCAGCTTATCAGGGGAGACCCTTAGAGCGTGGCAAAGAAGTCAACAAGTTAGACTTGATGGATCCACCATGCAACCACCTGGGTCTCGTTTAGACCTATTGATGGAGTTCATAAAACAAGAAGTACAAAACGAGCAACAAATTATGCTGGCTCAAACTGGATTTGGAAATCTCTCTACTGGTAGTGATAGCAAGAAGAAGAAAAACAAGAAGACATCATCGGTGGGAGAAGAAACTAATGAAACGATGGCTACCACAGCTGGGCTCATATCCACATCAAAATCATCTTCAGGATGCGGATTCTATGACAAAAAACATGAGACTGACCGGTGTGTCAAAGCGTTATCAATGTCACTAGACGAGCGACAGAAGAAAATTGAGAAAAGGCGATTATGTTTCCGCTGCTTTAAAGGAGGACATCACGCAAGCAAATGCAAATCCGTTGTCCGTTGTGCACTCTGTAAAGGAAAACACTACCCAGTTCTCTGTCCCCTCTCCGACAACAACTCCAGCAACGAAAAAGAAGATAAAAATACTGAGACTGATAAGACAGCAGGCACAGCAAGCAACTCAAATCGATGCTCCTCAGACATATTAATGTATACATTAATGGCGCAGCTTGTATCTCGAAGCGGAACTGTAATTAATGCAAGATTAGTTGGAGATCCTGGAAGTCAGAGGAGCTACATAAAGGCAAAATTGATTCCTCAATTGCAGTGTGAAAAATCCGGTGACGAATGGATACAAAACATCTTATTTGGAGCAGTGGTGTCCCCAGTACGACGCAGTGGAAGGTACATAGTAGCATTCAGAACGAACAATGGTGCAGGTGTAAAAACTTTGGAACTGTTAGAAAGAGTTGCCATATGCGGTAAACTACCAAAAATTCCCAATGGGCCTTGGATCGATGAACTGCATTAAAAAAAATCACTCTCACCGACGTCGGAGGAGGATGTGAAGATATCGACATCCTACTTGGCAATGATTTGTGGGGACACGTTCTTACTGGAAAAATGGAGAAACTTTCACACGGACTTGTCGCAATTGAGACTATATTTGGCTGGGTACTGGGAGGACCAATCACCAAAGCAGCCAATAATATCGCAACGGTGGTTAACACACTGATGACCACGGATCTCGACATCAGCAACTTATGGAGGCTTGACACTATTGGCATAACTGATCCAATAGAAACGAAGACAACTGAAGAAAACGAACAGGAGGCACTTGCTTACTTTACTACTACCGTGAATAAAGACGACAACAAGTACGTAGTGGGCTTACCATGGAACGACACCAGTTTGTATTCAAGGCCCCCAACCAACAGAGCAGCTGCAGAAAAACGACTTATTCGCACAACTAGGAAACTCAAGAAAGAAAGCCAAGTACAAGATTATCATGATATTTTCCTGGCATGGGAAAAAGAAGAATTCATTGTGAAAATGGAGAAGGATGATGACACTGGCCATTATTTACCACATAGACCGATCGTCAAACAGAGTGACACTACGCCTGTTAGACCAGTCTTCGACGCTTCCTGCAGAGTTGGTCAGAGCCCCTCCCAAAACGACACTCTTCACAAGGGTCCAAACCTGCTAGAGTTGATTCCGAAACTACTATTACGATTCAGAGAGAAAAAATATGGAGTATCAGCCGACATAAGGAAAGCGTTTCAGATGATACAAGTCCGAGTAGAGGACCAGTCTTATCAAAAGTTCCTATGGTGGGAGAATAGCGATTGTAACAAGATAGCAATTTACAAGCACCTGAGGGTCGTCTTTGGATTGACATGTAGCCCCTTTCTTCTCGGAGCTGTTATCAATCACCATCTAGATCAAGTGGAAGGTCCCTCCGTAACGGTAGCAAAAACATTAAGACAAAGTTATTATGTTGATAATATGATTACGTCTGTCTCCAGTGTGCAACAATACCATGACTTTCGAAGCACAGCTATATCAATCATGAGCGGAGCCAACATGAAACTCAGAAAATGGGCTCACAGCTTCTCGGAGGAGTTTGGAATCGGCTTATCCACTAGTGATGAGTGCGGGTTGAACTCCGGGGAAGATGATGACATGATTGAGAAGAGAATCAAGATTCGGAATCAAGATGGCGGCAAGTGAAGTATTGCCGACGGTTCTCTCCACTATAAGTGAAGAAGATTTTAAAGACAAAAGCTTTAAATGTTGTCAAACTAAACCCAATAAAACTCTAGTGTGTATAGTGTGCGGCAACACTTATCATATTTCCTGTGCTATTAAAAATAAACTTAAGTGCCTTAAAATATGTGACTCGCGACTTATATGCTGTGAATCCAGTGAATCCACTAAAGAAGTAGAAAATTTATTGCTGAAAGCCCAGAATGAACTGCTTAAAAAATTACTTCAAGAAAGGGAGGATAAGTACATAAATAATAACGAATTATTAAAATCGAACAATGTCCTACTTCAGGAAAAAGTCGATTTATTAAAAATTAATTCATACAAAAGCGAACCATCCCAAAAGAAATTAGTCGTCAAACCTAAACACCAATTAGTGATAAAAACCAATGAAAACAATGATAAGCAATCAAGTTTTTTGCCAGAGGATACTCCTGTAAATGAATCACCTATAGAATTAGTGAAACCACCTGCATGGCACGATGGGTCAACTAATCTATTGAACTTGGAACGACAAAAACAAATCGATACGATGAATAAAATAACTACATTGAATGATACAGGAAGACCTGAAATTAAGATCAACAATGATAACGAAACTGATTTTCAAGTTGTATTTGAAATGGCAATGTGTAATAGGCTAATGAATTATATGAATCACTGCAATATTCTTAATAACATACAGCATGGATACATTAAGGGTAGAAGTGTAGAAAATGCAATTAGTCAGTTTACTGAGAATATTGTCAATTCACTTGAAGATAATGAAATATTGTTAGGTTAGGTTAGGTTAGGTATATTCTTGGACCTCTCTATAGAGCGTATGACTGCTTAAATCATCAGTTCTTGTTGCATAAGCTAGAGAGATATGGAGTTAGAGGAAATGCCCTAGAGTGGTCCAAGTCTTATCTGGAAAATAGAAAACAAAAAGTCAAAATTATAGAAGATAGAAAAACAACTAAATCAGAGATAAATATAAATCACATTGGAGTACCTCAGGGCAGTATAACAGGGCCGGTATTATTTATTATCTTTATGAATGACATATTAGATCTACTTAAAAATAGTGATGATAGTACATGTAAAATAACAACTTATGCAGATGATACTAATTTGTTAGTATCAGATAAATATTATCCAAATTTAGTTGCGAAGACAAACAATCTATATAATGAGAGATGCTGAAAATTGGTTTTCTGGTAATAATTTAATACTAAATATTAATAAAACAAATGTTGTACTATTTCGTACACAACAGAGCAGAATTGATACAACTGATAAACTAAATTTCTTAAATACAGACTTAAAATTTAAAAATAGCACAAAATTTCTAGGAATTCATATTAATGAACATTTACATTGGTATACACATATTGTTAATTAAGGAAAGAAACTTAACCAAATCTGCTACAGTATAAAAATAATAAGTAAGTATTTAAGTGAAAAATCGCTTAAAGTGTTTTATTTCGCTAACTTCGAAGCTACAGCTAAATTTGGAATAATTTTTTGGGGAAGTAACTATAATATATCAGAAATATTCAAAATTCACAAACGAGTAATAAGAACAGTTTTCAACCTGAAATACCGAGATTCTTGTAGAGGTATTTTTAAGAAAAATAGACTTTTAACTATTTATGGAATCTACATTTGTGAATGTCTCATGTACCTTTTTAAAAATAAAACCAAGTTTACTTCTTGTAGAGAAGTACATCCATATTCCACACGAAAGGATAATATCATGTATCCAATGCACAAATTGGTTTTGTCTGAAAAGCATCCATCTTATGCAAGTATTCGATTTTTTAATAAACTACCTGAATCTATTAAAAACTCAATGACTTTGAATAAATTTAAAAAAGAAGTAAAAACACTACTCATTGACTTGGAACCCTACACACTAGAGTGTTACTTGAATCAATGAGTAAATTAAATTTTCTGACACTAATTTCTCAAATAATGTATATTTTGTAACTAAATTGTATGTTATTATTTGAAATAAAGATTATATTTGATTTGAGACGTATGTATTTCATTACTTGGCTTACTTTGGAACCGCTGTGAGGATACGTTATCCTGTGATGTCAAAGACGTTGGAACATCAGAAAAAATTACCAAGAGACAAGTACTCAGCATTATATCACAGGTATTTGATCCCATTGGTTTCACCTGTCCAGCATTGGCACTACCAAAATTACTTCTGCAAAATTCATGGATCACAAAAATCGGATTGGACGAACCAATGCCTGAGGAAATACAAAAGAAGTTTAGGCAATGGAAGGAGGGAATGAGTCAGTTACGCCTAATCAAAATACCACGTCTCCTTCAGCTTCTTTCATCTACCACACGAGAAGTGCACACATTTTGTGACGCAAGCTCAGATTTTTACGCAAGTGTGTGTTTTATGCGATCCGAGAACAACAACAATATCGCCGTCCAATTGTTGACTGCTAAGTCCCGGTTAGCTCCCATTAAACGTGCAAGTATTCCGAGACTGGAACTAATGGCATGCGTAGTTGGTGTAAGACAAGCAAATCTAGTGCGTGAAGCCTTACCAACGAAGGATGTTCAATTCCATTTCTGGAGTGACTCCAGTGTTGTACTGGCCTGGATTCGACGTGCTGGAGATTGGGGAGTTTTCGTGGGGAATCGGGTGAAGGAAATTCGTGCATCAACCAGCTGTGACCAGTGGCGCCATGTTCCTGGAATACACAATCCAGCCTATCTTCCTTCCCGGGGATGTAGTCCAAGCCAGCTCTTGGAGTCGCAATGGTGGGAGGGACCAGCTTGGCTAAATCATTCAAAAGGAAATTGGCCAGTAGCAGCTGAAGTTTACCAAGAAGAAGAAATAAATATAGAACGCAGAGCCACATCTTCAGCAGCAGCAGCAATAATAACTAGGGCCACTCCACCTGTATTTTCCTGCTACCACAAAAATGTCGCAGTTTGGGGATGGGTGCTTCGGTTTATCAAGTCATGTAGAGTAAAAAAGAAGACCAAGTCAGTGTTGACGTTTCCTGAATTGAAAGCAGCAGAGAAAATTCTTATCCGACAAATTCGAAAAGAGTCATTTCCAGAAAACAGTTCCATCATTCAAGGGTTAGTAGTCTACAAGGAAAGGATGACTTGCTCCGTGTCAAAACTAAACTTACAGAATTAAAAGACACGGAAGACTTTATGTTCCCTTTCTTGTTGCCGAGCCGACACCCACTAGTGCAAATATTGATTCAAGATGCTCATAAGTACCACTGCCATGGCGGGATCCAATTCCTGATTAGCAAGCTGAGAAAAAAGTACTGGATTTTACAGGCAAGACGAAACATTGCCAAAGTAGTACATCAATGTATAAAGTGTAAAAGACATGCTGCAGTCCCATTAACAGGTGACCCGGTGGCACTTCCCGAAAATCGAGTGAAAATCAACGAGCCATTTTCCACTACCGGAGTCGACCTTGTTGGACCAGTTTACCTGAACGAAAGCCTGGATCGTTCTCTTCACATGCGCAGTATTTCCTGGAGTGCACTTAGATGTCGTGACAAGTCTAAGTACAGAGGCGTTCATTTGTGCACTTGAGCGTTTCATAAGTATTTGTGGCCGCCCATGTACTATATATACCTCGATAATGGTACCAATTTCGTGGGAGCTGACCACTTATTCAAGACTTTGGATTGGGACTCTATCAATGAGTTGAGTAACACTAAACAAATTCGCTGGATTTTTAACCCGCCTACTGCAGCGTGGTGGGGTGGATGGTGGGAGAGACTGGTCCGGTCTGTTAAAGATCTCCTCAAACGAATGCTAGGTCGGGCGAAGCTGTCATATAATGAGTTACGCACTTCTTTGGCAGGAGTGGCTGCAGTGATCAACGACCGTCCATTGACCGTTGTGACAGAAGATAATGGAGATATCATTCCACTCACACCCAACACTTTCATGAGAGGAAAGATGACAGGAATTCTAAATGAGACCAATGATGCTGACTTCCTGTCAGAGTCCTATAAGAACATGAAGCGGCTCCAAGATCAAATACAGTCACGATCCCGGAAGGAGTACTTGTCGCAGCTTGTGTTGAAGGCAAACGAGAAGAAAAAGTTGCCGGTAGAAGTCGGAGACATTGTGCTTGTGGGATCGGATGGAATAAAGCGCTTTGAATGGTCGCTTGGAGTCATCGCGGAACTGTTTCTAGGAAAAGATAAAGAGGCGAGGGTAGCGAAGGTCAAGACTCAAAGAGGAACTTTTGTTCGACCCCTTCAGCGTCTTTATCCACTAGAAGTAACGAAGAAAGATGAAATCCCGGATGTTGGAGAAATTGGTCATAAGTTAGATATTCCACCTGTAAAAACTAGAGTGGGTAGGATAATTAAACCTGTTAGAAGATATCGTCAATGGCTACACTTACAATATAAATAAGTCTTTCACTCATTGTCACTCGTAAAAGAGGTGGGAGAAAATGTAGAAATTGTAGCCATTAGTTTTGTTAAGTTGTATTTTATTTTTTAACATAAGTCACATTATCAGTCTTGTCAATTTAGGTGACAGAAAAAATACTGACATTTTAGGAAGTTTTATGAATTGTATTTGAAAAACGGACGAGTTGTGAAATAAATATTAGTAAAAGTCATAATTACTTTCCTTGAGGTTTTACTAATACATTTTCGGATATATCACGATCATCATATACTACGATATATTTTGGGAAGTCCTTTCAAACGGGTAGTTTGATTGTGAATTCAACAGATACGATATATGTCAGAAACAAATTTCCTGAACAAAATACACAGATTTAATAGTTTATTTCATATTGTACCCCCATCTCTAGTCGGGAATTATGAACCATAATACACTACAGTGTATTATGAACCATAATTCACGACAGTTGATATATGGGTACCATATACCTTTAGTTAGGAGGTAAAATATTGACTTATTATTAGGTGGTCGTGGACAAAAACCGTTTATCTAATTCCGCTATCAAATGTGATACTTTAAGTCAATCCTTGACGTTAGATAACGTCACATTTTTCATAACCTTCATATATCAGTTATGGAAAGTAGTTATGTAAAAACTGTTCAAGTTTCAAAGAATAATTTATTAATTAGGTACTGTCAAAACTGTCAAATTATTTCATTATTTAAACTGGCAATTACCCCATTATTTTAATTCAATAGTATTTTAAGATTTATGAACATTGAAAACAACATTTTTATGAGAACACAGTTATTTAAAGTAAGTCAATTTTATGGGTGCATACTTCATAGTAACACCATTTGAATCCACTTTAATATTACCATTGTAATTGAAGATTTTATTACATATTATAAAAGCGCGAAGCAAGCGTAATATTTGCCAAAACGAGTGCCAGCGAGTTTTGCAAATTACGTGAGTTGAACAATGTCACTCTCTTCATAACGTGTTTACGTACAAGGTTTTATATAATTCCGCGCTTTTATAATATGTAATAAAATCTTCAATTACAATGGTAATATTAAAGTGGATTCAAATGGTGTTAAAAGTATTGTTACTATGAAGTATGCACCCAGAAAATTGACTTACTTTAAATAACTGTGTCCTCAATAATTTTTTTCAATGTTCATAATTCTTAAAATACTATTGAATTAAAATAATGCGGTGATTGTCAATAATTAAATAATTGTCAGTTTTGACAGTTCCTGATTAATGAATTATTCTTTGAAACTCATGTGGTAACTCTTGTTGAAACTTAAACAGTTACGTAAAGTTTTTACATAACTACTTTTCATAACTGATATATGAAGGTTATGAAAAATGTGACGTTACCGTGCACTTGAAATTGTATGAATCAGTAAATGTCAAATGAGACTTATCAAATATTCTTCTTCTTTGGCTAAAGGCTAGTTTTACGTATGTTCATATTAAGATATAATTCAGTAGGTACCATATATGCTGTCTCTGCTAACTTACCTTCCTTACAGAAGTAAAAGAAAGCAATGAACTATTGTTATATCCCGTTCTTGTTATAAAAAAAAGATTAATAAAGCCAACAGTTCTTTGCAGCGGCTGGAATTGTTTCACAGTGGTGTTTTAATAACGCAAAAATGAAAATATTAAATGAACGAAATAAAATACGCCGAAGAGGTGACCACAAAAACTGCAGAAACCAGTTGAGAAATGTCAGAATTGGACCTGATGAACCAATTTTAAACGTCTCTGTATTGGTATTTTGTCACGTGGAAAACGGTTTTTATTATGGATGATATATATAATTGTATTACTAGGGGGGGAAAGTGCCACTTTTTCTCTAGGCAACTAGCTGAAATGCTACAAAACGTTGAAATTTGAAATACTTAATAAAAAATATTGTAGTTTGATTTCCCGAAAAATAACAAAAAGTTAAACCTTTTATGTTTTATACATTCTTCAGGTAGATGGAAAGAAGACTTTAGGTGAAAATTTAGCCGATAACGGAGGCTTAAATCAAGCTTTTACAGCTTATAAGCATTATATAAAGAAATACGGAGAAGAAGCAAAATTGCCTGGATTTGAAGATTATACCAATTATCAAATATTTTTTATTGCATACGCCAACGTAAGTACAAATACAACAAAACTAGTTCGAAAAGGTCATTTGCCATATTGTATAAGATATTAGAGGATTCAAGAGACGTACGTACTAACCCCCTAATTATGTCTTATCATAGTATACACATTTTGATTCAAAAATATCACATTGTTACGTATGTTCGATGGAAAAATTAGATAGCATTTTTAATTTTGTGATAGAAGTAAAATGATTCCCGAAAACTCGACTTTCTTAAATTTTCTTTTATTTTTTGTGAATGTAACCCATTTTTTGAAATAAGTGATGAGCAAGACCAAGACCGACTGAACAAGAACAAGACCAATACTAAGACAGAATATGCAAGACTGAAGACTGAATACTTCCACTTCCACATCATATCCTTTTTAAAATTTTCAATAGTCCGCCACTGGCGATCTCTTCTACAGCAGATATTGGCCATATGATTTATTGCAATTGACTCATTAATTTAATGATTGCGGACAAAAGCTGAGACGATATACTTTGAGACAAACTATACCATTTGTCAAAAGAATAAATATGCCAGACAAACTCCCTATTTCCTTTAGTGTTAACAGAAACAGCTAGGCGGAAAAACCCGGAAAGCTCCGGGAGAAAAGGCAATGAATCCCTTTTACTTAAAAATGTTGTACCTATTTTATTCTCTTCCAAACAGTGGCGGATACAGGGTACTGGTTAGGGGGGATAATGAATATAAAAATTCTTATAAGAAATACGAATATATTTCCAATACTTAGACATATAAAATAATGAAAACAAACAATAAAGTCTTATGTATAATAAAAATGAGATCATAATAATATTTTCAGAGATCATATCACTAATAAATAAAACGAATAACATTGCAAATGAAAAAAATCAAATAAAGCAATCTAAAAAAAGTAGAAAGTATAGTGAAAACTATACGTACCCTTTTATCACAAATATAAAAGGAAATCAGTCTACATTTCTGTAATAAGTAGGTAATCAAAACAGAATTATGAATATTTCGGACGAGACTTGGGGGCGGGTAATTACCCCCTTCACCCATCCCTGGATCCACCACTGCTTCCAAACGACACAATTCAAAACTACAGATGTTATTGATAGACAGGAATTATTTATAATATTTTATTATTATAAAGATGTAGTTTTATTAAATAAAATGTATCTAAACTGAATAAGGCAGCACAAGTTTACGTGGTAAGGTATTTTATCATGTCAAAAATTAAAACGTGTGATGAATTTTTTTTTCGTAACAGTTCATTTAATATTTAGTTTCGGTTTTAAACTGTGTGTGTTGTAGATATGGTGCGAAAAAGCAAGCATAGAGGACTTGTCAAATCAAGTTGAATACGACGAACATTGTCCAAATGTTATTCGAGTGTTAGGATCCCTCCAAAATTCAGAAGATTTTGCAAACGCATTTCACTGTCCACCAGGAAGTCCCATGAATCCACAAAAAAAATGTAAAATTTGGTAGATGAGAATTTGGAAAATATTGTAAAACAAAAGCAACCCAGAATTGCTTTCATGAATTGTCCACTGATTTGGAGAAGCTTTCCTTTGTCTAACACTATCCTCTATCCTGATTATTCACCCTTAGGAAGATGAAATTGTTTTATTTCACCACAAAGAGTTCCGATATTCGGTTCAATGGTCGAAGGTCCCGAAAATACCGCAAAACCGACTATCGGAAGTTCTTTGTGTCTGTCTGATTGCATCGGTTAATACATCTTAAGTTTTATTAAATTTTAATAATTGACCAACTAGTGTAATTTTTTCCCGTGTTTAAACTTCCTGTCTTAAAAAACTCGCACGTACTAGAGTCGAATCGAATGCACACCCTTAATCAAGTACTTTCCCTACAACTTTATGTACCGGGTGTTTCCATAAGAATGACTCTCCGCCATATATCAGAAACGTTAATTTATTTACCTACGACCTCCCCTGTAATCAGTCAAGAACACACAGTCTGTATCAATGTAATGATGTCTTTTTTTCTTTTATTTTTTGGGAATCAATAATGTTTTTTATTTCGACGTTTCGGTAGCGTTCCAGCTACCTTTGTCAAGATTAACTAATGATAAAATTAATAAAATAATTTTTGGTCCCTATCTGACACAACGAAAAAAATATGACAACTAGACAACCAATAATATTTTGAAGTTTAAGACTACAAAACTTTGTTGTCAAATTTTATCAAGGTCCATTCATAGTAGATCACATCTCTGGTAAAATGTGAAATAAAATATTTTATTTTATGACATTCCAAAGATATGATAGTCTACTAGAAATGGAATCAATGAAGTGCACGTTCCAGAAACGGTTTTTATTGGGATGGCGCTTTTTTTCGCTTATTTAGGAAATGTTGTTAATAAAACGCGTTTGTTGTTACTTTTTTGTGTACGATTATTTTTGTTTTCAAAATATGTATAAAACTCAATTTGGTGATTTTGTGTATTGAAGTGTGTATCGATTCTATTCCAATAATAAATCATAAGAAAACCTGGATAAAAACGTATGATGCTATCCTGATAATGCAGGTAATTGATTATTGGAAATTTCTCATTCTAATATTGGTAACCAAATTTGACTACATTCGGCTAAAATACTAGCTACACATTTGTCTGAATTTAGTTGTATTAAAGCACTTTCTTTGATTTTTCGTCATTTATTATTGGGCTCTTTCAGTATTATTTTTGTCGAATCCCATTGAATTTTATGCCTCTCTTCCCAAGCATGTTTACAAATACCTGACTTAAAGAACTCCCTATCTTTGATATATTTTTTATGTTCACTTATTCGAACTTTCAATGGTCTAGATGTTTCACCTAAATAGAATTTGTCAGAAAGAATTAAGAAAATTAGTAATCAATTCAATATTCGAACTAGCTTCAAATCTAACAATACGTTGAGATCTATACTAACAAAAACAAAAAATGAAGAACAATCTTCAAAAAATTGCATATATCAGATATCTTGTGAATGCGACAAATTCTATTTAGGTGAAACATCTAGACCATTGAAAGTCCGAATAAGTGAACATAAGAAATATATCAAAGATAGGCCGGGAGTTCTTTAAGTCAGGTATTTGTAAAGATGCTTGGGAAGAGGGCATAAAATTCAATGGGATTCGACAAAAATAATATCTTATAAATACAAGTACAAGTAGGTCGTAGGTAAAGTATAGTACGTAACTCGTGCTGTAAAGCATTTTACGCACTCACGGAATAACGCACTCGCTGCTACGCGGCATCGTGCGAAAAATGCTTCTTACCAGACACGTTACGTAATATACTATTATTCACAACCATATATGTAATGCTGCCATTACTAACGTCATTGAAGGTTATTAGAAAGTGTCATATTACACACCTCTACTTACCGCCCTCACTTCCCACCCTCTAAAATAATGTGATCGTTAATCTATTTTAGATAAATATTTTTTATATTCAAAAATATAACACATTGATAAATATTATAATACCTATTTCTGGAGGAGTACAATCCATCAATTTTTCATCGGAGTACATTTATTCTTGATTAATTATTCGCAAATATATCCATCGGACTTTATTTGACATTGATTTATATTGGTGACAGTGGTTGTCAAATGAAATATTTTCGGTGTGCTCAGAACGAAACAAAGATTTATTAATTTTGATCGGGGATATGATGGTTGTTAATAAAATAGTATACAAACCTCGGTAAGAATTTTCATTTCTGTCTCGAGATAATAGCTAACCTCTCGACAGTAATGAAACTCTTCCCACCTCGAAGTGTAATATACTAATTTTGTACTTTCTAAATGCGGTTGTATATATGTACTACCGCTTAGACAGTTTTCCTATCTTTGCTTATTAGGTATACCGTTCTGGATAATTCTGTCAGTCAGACTCTTATGGCCATGTTTATTGTCGATTTTGCTACGCCGCAGGAGGGCCCCGGTACAATGAAAGGCATTGATGAGCCCTGTCTGGCTGTCTCGTTGCCATTATGATCCTCGTGCACTGGTACTCAGCTACCGTGACCTTGCAATGGTCCCCAAGTGCGTTTAAGGCTCCTATCAGTCAAGAATCTAATAACCCTTTTATGGAACTTTTTGGGTTGACACCCCGGCTTAACACATTCTGCGTGGCAATGATAGCTTCAATGTGGTCTTCTGAACGTGTTCCATGAAATCCTTTGATCAAAATGTACTCCTAGTTACTTTATTTCTTTGGCAAATCGAACTTAACCCAACTCGAGAGTTCACAACTGATTATTATATCGTGAACTGAACATTTTGATCAGCTTCAAACGTGCAGCTCTGCTACAAAAACTATTAATAAAAGTCAACGCATTATTTAAACTTTATTTCCAAAAAAAAAAAAAATATAATTGAAAAGACTAGATTAAGCGACAGAAGTACCTATTATCGTTTAATTTGAGTATATCGGTAGAGGATGAGCTTCTGAATTAATAACATATTCATCTAAATTCAACAACTTAGGGTTGTCGCTAAACAATAAGTATAAATATTTTAAAGTTTCTGAAAGAAAGAAGGATTCCATCATATCTTTAGGTCTAACGTTGGCAGTATTCCGGACATTTCCTATTGATGTATATCCATTAATAACTTTTGTATATTTTTCAAATCCTTTAAAAATACTCCAACCCCAGTCTTGATAAGTAGTATTGCTTGTAAATTGGTACATATACCAAAGACTTTCAATAAATTCTGGACGTAGCAGATTGTGCGCATCATTTGGTTTCACGTACATATCTTTAGAATTCTCAGCCTAAAAACATTTTTTAAATAACAATTGTGTGAGAGAAGTATAGTCAAGTTATCGGCGGACTCAAAGGTCACTAACCATATGTATCAAATCAAAAGACACAGAGATTACCAAAATGTGAGATTACAAATATACCCGGAGAAAATAATGATGATGTTTCCTGCACACTGGTTGACGAATTTTCAATTTTTCATTCATTCTCGAAATAAACAGATTAAGTTCCATTTTTTTCTCTTGAGGATGCGAAATACCGGAAAATTGCTTCTTATTATTCATACTGTCAGTTTGAATTGTCAAGGTCACAAAATTGACATTTAAATAACAACTTCGCAGATGAAAGACTTTTTAGAATCGCTGACAACTAAATACAAATCCTTTTTTTCTCTCGTCGAAATTGCATAAGTCTGTCATAATCATCTTACGGATTTTATTTGGAAGTTATGATTAAACGCAATAAAAGAAAACCAAAACGATGAGTGTGTCTTTGTTGAATCGTATGACCCGTATGATAAGACTGCATTTGACTATACAATGTTTAAAGATATTAGTATAAAAGCATCAAGATATAACATTTTTAAAACGAGCGCGTTTTGTCAACTGATCAGATGTGATCAAAATTGGAGCTACAGACTTTACTAAACTTATATATAAAAACAATAAGAAAAGCCGAAGCTTCATCACTTACTTGTAAATTGAAATAAGTAATTTCAGGAGCCAAAAACGTCGGTTGCATAGCGTATGTTTGATAGCAACTATCTAAAATATCTTCGGCTAATTTCCAATGATCATTTGTTAAATCATTATGAACACCTAATGCTAAAGTGCCAGGTAAATAACAAGTGAGATGATCCATTTTTGGTTTAAAGTCTTTACCGCCACCCAAAAGTTCTCCTATAAAAGCATATCCATTTGGTTGAGTTCTCCTCAAGAGGTGTTTTTGAATACCTTCTATACTTTGTAAGTAATCTTCCTTTAAGCTGAAAATTAGGATATAAGTAAATCTCGGCTTAAGAATTGCCTATAGAGAAATGAAAATATTGATTGATTGGCTACAACTTTAATTGGAAATTAATTATTTCTGTCACACACAAAGATTTTTAGTTCTTCTACTCCAGATTACTTTTAAACAATATAGGCCAGACGATAGGGGTAAGCAACTACAAGTAATTAGCAATACAGCTGAAGGTTTTTGTATAAGTACCTTGAAGTATGTAGATTAATATAAAAAAAAGTTTGCAGTCTATCGATTTCTCAAATTAGAAAAAAGTTTTCTTTTTCGAAATTCTTCAATATTCCACGCTGGGAGGAAGGTAAAGGAAAATAAAAAATACCACCGTGTAGGGGGAGTGTTTTGCAACAAAAAAGGTTTCTTGCGTTTCTTCCGTCTGATCAATGGTTTGTCCGGAAAAAATTCGGTAAACTAAGTATTTGTTCCGCATCCGCGCGACTCTACTTACTGAAGCGCGGCGGAGTACAGGGTTATTGGTTATAATTTGACCACCCCTTTATTCCTCTTATTCATACAGATACAAAGAAAAGTTTCAAATAAAAGTTGTGAGTATAAATGAATTTTAATAAAATATACTTTGTACACCAGTAGCGTTTTTGTATTAGGGGGTATAATATAAAAATACATTTTTGCATGAGAGTTGCATACACTACTTTTTCTACGAAGAAATTTGATTTAAAAAAAAATATATATATATATAAAAATGTACCACTGGGTACTCGAACCCGGAATGTACAGGTCGAAAAAAACCTTATGCAGCGCCTTTACCCACTGCGCCACAGGACCAAACTTGAAATGATAGCATAAAGCGTATATAAGTATGTTACTGTTCTACCATATTAAATAAATTTTTGTAAACAAAAATGATAAGTTTAAATATGCATTTGCCTCGGTCATTGAGTATTTTCGGTCTGGTGCTCGACATTTCTTTTAAAAACTAACGCAAAAGATTTAAACTGTCATCAAACACTGTCAAACTGTCAAACATTCTACAGAAAATATTGGGTCTGCCTACTTGGGTATTTGAAAATCTAGATTTCTATTGGTCAATTTTTCAGTTTTATAATGAAAACCAGTGTTATAATGAGTTTCATTATGATACTGAAAATTGGCATTTAATTAACAACTTATAGTATAAGAGTAGAAAAAATATATTATATAATAAGGTGGCATTGAAACAATTTTCCGAAGGATGAAAACTGTTATTTAGGAGGTCTGTTCCATAAATAAAATTTAAGGATAATTAATTTTTCCTAATGGAAGATCAAGTATATATAATCACAAAATTAATTAACTCACATACATTTTTGGATTCAATGATTTTTTGTATTATAAGTGAAAATAGCAATTTATATAGATTCGGATAGGAATCTTCCTTATTTTTTCAAAATAAAATTTGATACTCCTGTAATATAAAGATCAATATTCAACGAACAAAATGTATATATTTAAAAGGTATAAAAGATGATTATAATTCGAAGTTATAATTTTTGATTGTCTAGTTGTCAAATTTTGTGTCAGTTGTGTCAGTTAGGGATAAAAATTAATTTCTACTTATTTTTTCTTGACAACGGTAGCTGGAACGCTACCGAAACGTTGAAATAAAGAATTTAAAAATATTGTGGTTTAATTTCCCAAGAAATTAAAAAAAGAATATATAATTTTTTGCATACCTTTTTCCAATGAAAATATGTAAAAATTAATTTATTACCTTCTATTTATTATTTACAACCTTAACTCTTACCAAGGTTTGAAAAAAAATTCTGATTAAATATTTATATTTTTTTCAGCGATTCAGAAAGTCGGTCTTCCGCCGTGCAGCAGAGTCGCGCGGATGTGGAACACATACTTAGTTTTTTTTTTCTTATTCTTTTGGGAATCAAACCACAATAATGTTATTTATTTTTTATTTCGACGTTTCGGTAGCGTTCCAGCTACCGTCGTCAAGATTTCCAAAATAAGCTAAAAAGCGCTATCCCAATAAAAACCGTTCCTGGAACGTGCACTTCACTCGTCGAAATAAAAAATAAAAAACATTATTGTGGTTTGATTCCCAAAAGAATAAGAGAAAAAAAGAATGAGTAATGCCACAAGGAACTTACAGAAGATACATACTTAGTTATTAGTTATTTTTTTCGGACAAACCATTGATCGGACGAAAAAACGCCAGAAACCTTTTTTATTGCAAAACATTCCCCTTACACGTTGGTATTTTTATTTATTATTTTTATTTTATTTTTCACTACCTTCCTCCCAGCGCAAATTATTGAAGAATTTCGAGAAAAAAAAAGTTTTTTGATTTTTTTTTCTAAGTTGGGAAATCGTTAGACTGGTGAACCTTTTATACATTAATCTACATACTTTGAGGTACTTATAAAAAAAATCAGCCGTACTTGTACTTTTCGTCTAAAATGGCCCACACCAACTGGCCTAATATGCATTCTGGCATCCTTTTGAACCAATTCTGGAAGCAGTTATTCCACTTGCTTGTTGGTACATTCGAGTACCAGTACTTTGTTCTCAATGAATTCCATTCTTTTATAACTTTCTTCAAAGCAGTTTCCAATTTTTGCTTCCTAGTATATGTCACAACAGAGAATTTGTTTTACATTGTTCAATACTCACTAATCTATATTTTTTCCAGTCTGTATCCACTGCTTCAGCAGATATTCATAATAACTGTCTCCTCTCGCTCCTAGCGTAATAGTGGCATAGCTTCTAAACTGACCAGTGTTTGCATTAATAAATATAGGAACTAATCCATCTTTTTTCTCCAAGTTATGTATGGTTTTTGATACTCTATCTACAGCTTCCTGAAATAAAATTATTGTAATAATAATTATGGGTTCTGTCAACAGGTAATGTGTGCAAAACCCTCGCAATTTGTCAGTTGAATAGTTAATGAGCTATAGCGTTATAACCTAACATTTGCTTACAATTTACCTGTGCAACTTTGTAGGTTTCTTTGCATTACACTGATTTTTCAAAATATTATACACTTACTGGTTTTTATTTTTATATGTAACATTACACTTTCTCTGGCAACACTGTAGGCAATGTTAATCTACATCAACAATTATATAAACGACAAAATAAAAAATATACAGGGTGGTCCTTAAGTAATTGTACATACAATCTCAACTGGGGAAGCACCAACACTAACGAAAGAGGTGAGTCATTACTAGAATTTATTACGGCTAACAATCTGAACGTATTAAATGAAGGAAATAAACCAACTTTCGCTAACTCAAACAGAAAGGAGGTTATTGATATCACGATTGGCACATATTACATAAGTAACTTCGTGAGTAATTGGCATGTGTCCGAGGAAGAAAGTTTTTCTGACCTCAGACACATATATTTTCAAATTTCGGGAACCGAACGGAAAAAAGGAATACTACCGTAACCCGCGAAAAACGAACTGGAAAGTATATAATGCAGAACTAGTTAACAGTTTAGACCAGGGATGCACAGACCGCGGCCCGCCGGTTGTTTACTGGTGGCCCGCCGACAGCAAAAATAATACTTTCGTACATTAGAAAAACATTGATTTCTATATGTTCGAAAAATAATTTGAATCTCGCGCGCACTCTTGAGTGCAATTATCGGTACGCTGTGCATGCGTCGGTAATGTTCTGGCTGATCTCGGTTGAATTCGTTTTCTTGAGGTGGCGGCTTATCCAAGGGTTATATTGTTCATAACCGCAGCGACCGACAGTTCGATTTTAATTTGAGTGAAGTGTCAATAGTTCTAGTGTAGATTTTAACTCGACTAGCCAGTGTCATATATTTTGATCCACATTCAACGTAGATTTCCCGTCAAGTGCCGTATATAATTGTGTTGTGAAATCGTAAGTAAAACTCTGTTATTAATAAGTGTTTTCCTACCTATTTAATCAATCACTTTTGGCAATTTAAAAAAGGATGGATAATTTGAGTAGGTACTGTAATTGTTTTTAGGTGCTGTGTTAATCCTAGCCAGGATTAGAACGCAACATGGACAAGCCAGGACCTAGTAAAAAACGTAAGGTTAAAGATGAAAATCGGCAGTTCCAAGAAATTTGGACTGAGAAATACTTTTTTGTATGGTCGCATAACAAAGTCGTTTGTTTAATTTGCAAGAATTCTGTTTCGATTGCTAAGGAATATAATGTAAAAAGGCATTATGAAACGCAGCATCCTACTTTTATCAAGTTAACAGGCGAATTAAGAAAGCAAAAAATGTTGTCGTTAAAACGGGAGCTTATTGGTCAGCAAGCTATGTTCACAAAACCCATTCAAGATTCAGAAACAGCTACAGAAGTTAGTTATGAAATTTCTCGAATGATAGCAAAGCATAGTCGTCCCTTCAATGACGGGGATTTTGTAAAAGAATGCATAGAAATCGCCGCCAAGAAAATGTGTCCAGAAGCAGCAAAAAAGTTTGAGAAAATTCAACTGAATCGTATGACTATCCAAAGACGAATTATGTCTTTGTCAGGTAATATTGCGGAACAATTGAATGAAAAAACCAAGATCATTGAATTTTTTTCATTAGCACTCGACGAATCCACTGATAATAGTTCCACAGCTCAAGTTCTCATATTCATACGAGGTGTTACTCAAGATTTTGAAGTCTTAGAAGAGTTATTAGGAATGTGTTCATTGAAAGGTCAAACCAGAGCAATTGATATACTCAATGTACTTTTGAATGAGTGTTCAAAAGCTGATTTGGACTTATCAAAATTATCGGGAGTTGCGACTGACGGTGCTCCTTCGATGATTGGTGTCAATTCTGGGCTAGTTACTTTGCTGAAAAAGCATCTGCAAGAAAAAAACATAAACGCTGAAGATCTCATGCAGTTTCACTGCATTATACACCAAGAAGCCCTCTGTTCTAAAAAAATTGAATTTCAAAATGTCATGAATGTGGTAGTTTCGACTGTAAATTTCATAAAATCACGAGGACTCAATCACAGGCAATTCAAACAATTCCTTAATGACATCGAAAGCGAATATGGAGATTTACTGTATTATACAGAAGTAAGGTGGCTAAGTCGTGGATTGACACTGGAACGGTTTCTAAATTTAATAGAAGAAATTGGAATATTTCTGGCGGAAAAGCAAAGGGATGTCCCGGAACTTAAAAATCCTGATTGGTTGTGTGATTTGGCTTTTTTAGTTGACATTACAAATCATTTGAATGTCTTTAACACACGGCTTCAAGGCAAAAATCAACTGATATCCCAACTCTACGCTCATGTATCATCCTTTCAATGCAAGCTGACACTTTTTAGATCGCAATTGAATTCTGGAAATTACAATCATTTTCCGAATTATAAGAAAATGGTTGAAAAATTCAACAAAGCTGCGATTAATTTTAGTTATGTAGAAAAGCTGGATATTTTGATTCAATCTTTTCAAGACAGATTTTCGGAGTTTAAAAAAGTGAAACCTCTGTTGGACATATTCAGCAATCCTTTCACGATTTCAGTTGAAAATGCGCCAGAGTCAATGCAGTTAGAAATTATCGACATTCAAAACGACCAAGATTTACGCAACAAATTCAACGAAGGAGACTTGCTGAATTTTTACCGCTGCATTGATAAAAATACGTACAAAGAGTTGCGCATAAACGCCCTGAAATGTGCCAGCTTATTTGGTTCTACCTATATATGTGAACAAACCTTTTCAATACTAAATAATAATAAAACAAAAAATCGAAACCGCCTTGCAAACGAAAGTTTGGAAGCAGTTTTACGTGTTGCTACAAGTAAAATTGAGCCAAATATAAAAAAGATTGTAAGCACTATGCAGTGCCACGTTTCCAATTAATAAATTCTTTTTCAATTTTTATACATTAGGTATTATCAATTCTTTATTGCCTTTAATTACCTATAATTCTGGCGGCCCGCCATCAGTTCATAATTTTCCCGAGTGGCCTCTAGTCTTAATAAGTCTGTGCATCCCTGGTTTAGACCGAACGATGGTAAAAATTAAGAACACAACAGACCTAGAGATAGCAGCAGACCTAACACAGGAAGCAATTATCTCATCGTTTGAAAACAACTGCCCAACGGTGAGGAAGAAATCCAACAGGAATGTGCCCTGGTGGACAAATGAACTTGCCGAAAAACGGAGACAGTTGAGAAAGAAGTTTAATAGAACTAAAGAAAATTCAGAAGAATGGACGGATTATAAGAGGGCCCTAACTGAATACAACAAACTGGTAAGGAGAGTCAAGAGAGACTCCTGGAGGAGGCTCTGTGAGGGGATAGAACAGACTCACGAGTGTGCCAGACTGCAGAAGATTCTCTCCAAGGACCCTAATCAGACTATACACGTTATCAAAAAAGATAACGGACAATACACTGGAAATGGGAAAGAAACCATGGAAGAGCTACTTAAGGTACACTTCCCTGGATCAATACATACCATGCCACCGCAGAACTCTCCAGCGACAGAACTGTATCGACCACGATGGGCATCCAAGATAGACTGGCGATGCCACAAGCTGCAGGTGGATAGACTGCATGCTCAGAAGCAGGCTCATAGAATCAACTCTGATGGGGGAGACAATGGCCGTACGTGCAACCAGGAGTTGTCCGCAGGGGGGAGTACTATCCCCGCTGCTGTGGAACCTGGTCATGGACGGGCTCATCAGAGCCCTACACAGAGAAGGATTTAACACCATAGGATATGCAGACGACCTGGTAATTTTATCCCAAGGTAAATACAACAGTACAACCAGAGACAGACTCCAGATGGCTTTAAATGTAGTAACAGGCTGGACTGTAAAAGAAGGGCTACGTATTAGTCCTTCGAAAACACAGATAATTGCGTTCACCAGAAGAAGGAAAAGGGAAGGACTTGGCTCTTTGACGCTTCAAGGTGAACCAATACGATTGTCGGATGAAGTATAATATCTTGTGGTTATCGTAGACCCAGGCTTAACCGACACCTCCAGCACGTGATCAAGAAAGCAGAGGTGACCTTCATGGTTGCCAGACGCACTTACGGCACTAAATGGGGACTTAGACCCAGCATGGTACACTGGCTATACAAAATGGTTGTCATTCCCAGGATCACATATGCATCTCTGGTATGGTGGCCAAAGATCAGACAATCCTCTGCTATGCTAAAACTAAGCAAGGTCCAAAGACTTGCATGCATTGGCATTACAGGGGCAATGAGGACTACTCTTACAGCGGCGCTGGAAACAATGCTAGACCTTCCTCCGCTACATTGTGTCATAATGTGCGAAGCAAGGGCAGCACTAACCCGACTGGAAAAAGCATCAGACCATGACGTGGCACATGGGAGAGGACACACAGAGATAAGGCATGTGGATGATGACATTTTCAAAATGCCAACAGACCACATGACCACCAAATATATCTTTCGCAAGAACTTCGAGATTGTCATCAAAGATCGAAAGGAGCTTGAGGAAGAGAACGCATCACCACTTAGTAGAGTGAATGAACTGATCTGGTATATAGACGGATCAAAAAATGAGTCGGCACCGGAGCAGGCATATACAGCAAGACGAGCAAATATGAAGGAATCGTTTCGCTAGGAAAATACGCTTCTGTATTTCAAGCAGAGGTCTATGCAATACTTGCATGTGCAAGGGCAAATAATATGAGAGCCTACAACAACAGGCAGATCAGGATCTACAGTGACAGTCAAGCCGCCCTTAAAGCACTTCAGAGCTATAGGGTGACATCTCGGCTAGTATGGGAATGCGGCGAAGAACTTAGAAGAATGGCGACTCGGAACAGTGTAACACTGGAGTGGGTCCCAGGTCATAAAGGAATCGCAGGCAATGAAAAAGCTGACGAACTCGCAAGAGTAGGATCGTCAACTCTGATGAACGGACCCGAACCTGCTGTGGGCATCCCCAGATGCTTAACGAGGTCATGGTTAAAAGAGTGGTTGAAAGAACAACACAATAAACACTGGAATAATACGACCAGGCAAATACATGGGAATAAATTCATAAAAGAACCATCAGAAAAAGTAGCGAAAGAACTGCTCTCAACGAGCAGGAAAAAACTACGCACCATAACGGGGCTACTTACGGGACACTTTCCCACAAAGGAGCACCTAAACAGAATAGGGCTGTATAACGGAGACCTTACATGCAGAAAATGCAAAAAGGATACCGAAACAGCTCTGCATATACTATGCAACTGTGAGTCGCTGGACCACAGAAGGCAGAAACTGTATGGCAGAACCCAAATGACTCCAGAAGACTTCTACAACCAACCAGCAAAGAACCTGTATGAGCTAATACAGGGAACGGATTGGCTGAATAGGTTGTAGTCAGAACACTAGGAGTATCCAAAATAAGCCCAGGAGGCTGAGGTGGGACGGCTCCTTAAAACAAATTGTACATACAAGTACAGTATAACGTTCACATCAAAATTGTTAATAATTAATGAATATTTTTGGGCTCTTTATTCAAAGTGCACACATCGAGTTTTTTAGATATGTACTTGTTAACTTTGAGAGAAGATCAAGATTGTTGTTTTTTTATATGTGCTAATATATGTCCACATGACATAACGTTTTTTGAAGTTAATATAATTTTGGTCTTTGTAAACGTTGAAATTGAATAAATATATAGAATCAACCACTTTTATTAT
>CAJUYI010000268.1:123168-143361 GCA_910591695.1 Galerucella pusilla | reverse complement strand
TAGTGCAGTTTTACTTTGACTTAGGTATTCATTTGATCTTAACAGATTGTAGTTACCCAGAAATATCTTCAATCATACCAGATGTTTCCAATGGTCAGATCTTCTGCTTTTTCTTGGCCTTGCCTATTTCTTCCAATATTAAATTGGAGCTGATGCCACAAAACAGTTCCGGCCCCCCAAAAAGTGCTTTTCAGTCTCTCTGTATCCTTTACCAACATTATACTGGTCACTTAGGGCACGAATTTCCGCTTGAAAGATACTTGAGGCTTTTCCCAAGCTTTCAGAGTATTTGGTTCAGGATTCAGTAAAAATAAAATGACAACAGAGTGTTGCTTGAAAATAATGACATATGGAAACTAATTTTTTTTGTATGCATAACATTTTAAGTAGAGGAAAAAATAAGAACGCTACCTAAAAGTTGAAAGTGACAAAATAAAAAAAAATTGTAACTAAAACTCTTGATCAATGTTTGTTATACATGAAAAGCAGTATAATTCATTCAAGATTGAAAAATGTTTTATATCATTTACCAGAGTCCATCAAACCTATTTTGTCTAATGTAAAATTCCACAACAAGAATTAAAAATAAGAAGCAAATTTTTACCTCATATTTTGGATCGCCTGTAATTCTACTTAAATCTCTAAATTCCAATTGTATAGTTGTTACTTCTGATGTACTACTGTCGGGGGACCATTTAGGAGCATGAGGTTTTCTTGTAAATAAATTTATATCTGAGTAGGGAATACCTGATTCCGAAGCGAAGCAAGGAAGTAAACGATCCGCCAATTCAATCTAGAAAATGATTATCTATTACCCAACTTGTTGGTTATTAAAAGTTAACGTTATCAATGTTGTTCAATTAACTTTCATCACAATACATTGAATAAAAACTTACTGCTTTTTTTAAAAACATTTCATCCTGTGAAAAATGGTATATACTCAACAGTCCACCCAAAACTCGTATTGTAACTTCAAATAAATTAACATCTCTATTGATATCAAACTTTAAATGATGTTCAACCCAATTTCGTGCTTCTTCATATTCTAGATAATACAAATGTAAAGATAAGTCATAAGTGTAGTGGTATGTACCTATAGTTGACGCATTGTTTTTAGTGCGAACTTAAAATTGTCTGTAATACGATACGATACCGTCATAGTCCAGTCAATATTCTATTTTATAATGTTTATTTGACGATAGATTCAATTTAATATTATAATTTCAACTAATAATGGTTGAAATGTGATTAATAATTTTTAATTATTAAAAAAATTTATTGACTGTCTAGTGATTATTTTTAACCCGCAATTATGGAGCGCTATCCTACTTCTGAAGATACTTAGCGTTAATGTATAGAAGAGAATACATTTTTTAATAAATCTCCACCTAAACGACGACTCGGGCTTTCTTTTCATGTATTCGTGATTTCTTTCAATCTAAAATTGTTCTTTCCTCTGCTATTTATAACTTGTATAAAAGTTTTTGCTTTAAACAAAATTAACCTATTTGCATATTTGAAAACATCTTGAACATAATACCAGATGATTAACATTACCTTATTATATCGTTTTATTAAGAATAGAAATATTTTATTATTTTCCACATATTTGACTGAACTATAACTATTTTTCAGAGAGGGTTATTTTACGATAGCAGCCGATGTTGACGCTCTAGTCGGTAGTCTCATCCACGGTACACTTGCTCACGGTATGTTCTTGCGCATGTAGCCGACAGCGTGTGACGTCATGTGGGAATCTTAATGCTAAACATATGGGAAATACTGTGTTGTGTTCAATTTTCATGCATATTTCCACTTTATGAATGAATATTTAAATGCGACATGGTTTTTCAGATATAATATGAAATATTACTTTTATCAGTAACTTGTTATCTTTTTTTGGTAAGTACAGTGATGCTGGGAGTTAATAATGTACAAAACGTGTAGAAATATGTAGGTAGTATATATTTTTTACATTTTAAAAAGATTTGAACAGAAATATTTATGGTTGGGCAAAATTAAAACACACCATTAAATTATAAATACTTTATATTTCTTATTTCTACCATTATATTTTATTTATTATACAAGACTCCTTAACAAAGGTGTCACTGGGATACGAAACGAGCCAAAGGCGAGTTTCGTATGTTTAATGCGAGTGTATTAATAACCATTACATGAAACTTGCATACACTATTTTTTCTACGAAAACGAAATTTGATTTGAAAAAAAATATAAAAAAATGCACAAACCGGATCTCGAACCACCCTACGGGACCACATTAAACTAATATAAAACGTATATAGGTATGTTACTATTATACAAAATTACTTATAAATTATTTGAAGCAAAAATTAATAAGTGTAATAGTATATTAAGTATTGAGAACGGTAAGGGTTGTTTACCGGTCGACAGCAATGTTTGGAGGCTGGAGCGTAGCGAAGCCTCCAATTTTGCTGGAGACCGGTATTACCCTTAACGTTCGAAATGCCTATACCATTTTTTGCGCGATCGTATTAAAATATTCGAATTTCGAATAAAATAATTTAAATTTCTTCGAAATGAACGAAATGTCAAAATTGACATTTATACTTCTCGATCAGTTTGAAATATAATTTGCATTTTGGTGAAATTGTTTTTATTCTATTTATTACTTTTTATATTGTTCTGTTCGGTTCTGTTCATTAAAAAATATAAATCTTCTTATTGAAACTTTAGTTCTTTACGCCAGGTTATGTTTGAGCGACCAGGGGTCGCGACGTAAAACATCTGACCGTTACGCGTTACGTTACGCTGCGTTATGTTACATTGCTTCGTTATGTGCCTCGCTTTTGCGTGCTTGTGCCTCCTTAGTCTCTCTCTCGTTTACGAAGCAGCGATTCATAATAATAAATATGCTCCTGCCCGGATTCGAACCCGGGCCGCCCGCGTGCAATGCGAGCATTCTACCACTGAACCACCGATGCTACAAAATTCTATGCAAAGCTGGTATTCGCAGTGCTGGTGATCTACTTCAATTTGTTGGGATAGATTTTTACTATTATTTCCATTATTTTTTTTGCGCGATTAAGGGGTCTAGCACATTTACTTTTCGAAATACAGGGTGTTGAAATTTTGAAAACTTGAATGTTTTAATTCAATAACTTTAAAATGGATGGATAAATTGATTTGACATTTGGCAGGTTGTTTTTAAATGTAAAAGTGCATATTTTTAAAGAAATTGTAGTTTGTGCAACTAGTGTGGATACGATGGCCATATCGCACGAGGACGAAGTTTGAGCACGACGCCGTAGGCGGAGTGCTCAATCGTTCAAGTGCGATATGGACAATCCACACGAGTCGAACAGCATATTTTTTCTACGACCCACTTAAGAAAAAATCTAGAAAATAAAAATTTCTATAAACTGTAATATAACTTCAAATTAAACATTTTACAATTCAATTTTATGTTTCCACTAATTTTGTGGTAAACGTACAGTTCTTGAATGTCCAATTTGTATAATGCTACGGTTTCATTTTTTAAATATACGATGCTGTTATTAGTAGATGTTGCAGTCGGACTCCCTCATGAATTATTTAAAAATAAAATTAACAATAAAAAAAACTTCCTCAGGGGGAATTTAACCCGGGTCTACTGCGTGAGAGTCTGGTATGCTCACTACTCAACCACCAAAGAATATTCAAATCGTTTATCTATAACGTCAGATGTATTACATAATTTTTGCTTAAAAGGAACTAAAGTTCCTACTGTGTCTCCCGCGACACGTTCTACCTTTTTTTTGTTGTTCCTTTTGTGTAATGAATGGAGTAATATATTATTTAGGACCACTTAAATGTATGTAGGGCTGAGACGTCGGTAAGTAATTTACTTACCAACGTCTGAACGATAAGTAAATCACTTACCGACGTGTTAGACTTAGAAACCAGTAAACACAACCTACCGTCCTGACAACCGATGCTGTAAATAAACAAAAAAGATCGATTGCGCAAAAATATGTATTTTTCTTAGTCATTAAGTATTTTTGGTCTGGTGCTCGACATTTATTTTGGTCTTTTCTAGACATTCTACAGAAAATATTGGGTCTGCCTACTTGGTTATTTAAAAATCTAGATTTCTATTGGTCAATTTTTCAGTTTCATAATGAAAACCAGTGTTATAATGAGTATCATTATGAAACTGAAAATTGCATTTAATTAATAATTTATAGTATAGGACTAGAAAAAGCTTATATTTAGAATCATTTATTGAAATTTGTTAATTTTGACATATTCTTGTCCAGTTTTTTCAAGCCGTTTTGAAAACTGATTTTCCTAGTAATTTCCCTCAATTGTTACAAAACAAAAATAGCCTCATATTATAAAACAGTATTAAATAACACTAATAACAGTAAATTAGTGGGTAATAAAATTCAAAATAAATGAATCAACTCAGGTAAAATTGAAATTGAAGCTAACAACACCTTGTATTGCATGAAAACACGATGAATCAAAGGACTGGTGAGAGGTGGGTGTATATTTGTGGTTCCCGCGTGACGTAACTGAACGGCTCAGACGCAATTTGGAGTAGAAATCAGCATAATGTGAGTAAGTGTATCGTGGGTTGATAGTAAAGAGGGGATGGTAGATACCATAAAAGAAAATATACCTACAAGTTTTAAATGTTTTCATAAAAAATAGTAGCTATAGTGTAACTAATGTTAATGTGATGACCTTGAAATGTATTACAAATTTTATTCAGGTTAATTTTAATCCACTATATTAATTTGAATTACATTTGAAAAGCAGTATTTCACAATATTCGAATTTATAAAACAATTTTATGCACATTTGGCGGCTTTTTCCTTAAAAGGAATTAAAAATAGGGGTCATCACATTGACAATAGTTACACTATAACTACTGTTGATTACTTACCTTCTTCTAGGCCCATAATATACATGGTGTCCAAAGAGTCAACTATAGTTAAACCCAAACCAAACCAATCACTATAAGTTTCTGATATGGGTTTCAGGTGATCATGACCCCATCCAAATTTTTTATAACCCTTCCATGCATGTTTGAATGCACCAACTACTGATTTTTGTTTTAAAGTTGTTGGGCCTGTAAATGAAACTTAATTTATAAAGAATTTCACTTTTAGTATGTATTAACCCTTATAAAAGGTTTCCAATAAAACTGTTGTAATTTGTATATTGATTGTTATCTTAGACAGTGGTGGGATATAATGAGGTTTGTTTAACCTTATAAGGTGGTATAAGTCTGAAAAGACTGACTAACAAGAGTGACAAGCCTGGCAAATGATAAATGTGTTGCAGTTATTCGGAAATTCCGAGGTTCTCACGGCAAAATCATATTGCAATATTATTAGCTTTACTTCTTTGAAACTATTAGTGGTTGCTCGATATAGAAGGTTTTAATAATGATATATATTGTTCATTCTCATTACTTGAGCAATCCATTACCCTGGCGATTGTTAACCAAGCATTTTGCTTTGCTTGCTCATTTTTTAACAGGAGATTTTAGTTATTGTTCAAAATTATAACATTGAAAACTGCCAAAGCATAAATAAATAAAAAACCTGGGTATGACAGCTGACCTTTTTTTGACTCAAGCAATTTCATGGCTTTCACTACAAATATAATGTAATTCTAATTTATAGTAGTTGAAAGTAATCCAACTTCTTAATGCCATAGTGTAATTAAAATTCAACTATGCGGTTGCATGAACATCATATAGAAAACTAAAGTAATTAACTTTTTCTAATGTGAATGTGATTATAATATAATGAAAATGTAATGGTAATGAATATTCCATGAGTCTGCTTGAGCAAAATAGATTAGATCAAAATTTAATATAGTTTTAAATCCAATTACCTGAAAATTTTTTATGTTGCCTAGGGATTTCAACAATTTGTTTTTCTTGTTTAATGTCAATGTTACTTTTATCTTCCAAATGTTTTGGCTCTTTGATAATACTTTTAATGGTATACTTATGATCTTCAGGAACATTGACAGATATAATTGCAGTGTGTTTACTTAAATGCAAAATATATAAGAAACTAGAGCAAACTAAAACTGCTGTAGTAACTAAGCAACTTTTTTGACATTTTGATAACTTATTCCATTGCTAAAAATGAATTTATTAAATAGGGAACACCATATTAATTCTTTACAAACCCTTCTTATATATAGTTTTCGTCTTTGATCTAAATGAGTGTTCAAATCAATAGCCAAATAATCATATGTATTATTATCTACCATTGCTTTTTTTTACTACACAGCAAGCACGAAGCAAATGCATTTATGCATGTTTATTTCAATTAATTAATACTTTACACTTTCAATTTGTACCAATGAACAGTAAACAACTAACAAGTGAGCCACATAGATTGGTGATTTGGTGGACTTTTTGATAGAAAACAAGAGCATAACCTATAAACGTCAAACATCTTCTTCTTCTTCCTGAATTTGGTATATCAATATCCCAGGGAATAATTTGCCCAGAGCAAATAGAAAAGCATTTGTATTCGTTTTGCGTTTGGTAAATAATTCAGTCAGCTTTCCAATTGGACATAATATAATTATGTGATCCATACTATTATATTCATATATGGATATATGATGATGATGAAACAGTAATTACCATAGAGAAATATAATATTTGTCTATGGTAATTACTCTTGAAACTATAAGCTCTACCGAGTTCCTAGATAGCAAGTTGAATGAAGTCTAAAGTCCTATAGCTGGTTTCATATCATAGTAGCACAGACCACAAGTGGACCAAGTGGTCAGAAGAGAAGCAGAGAAGGTGAAAAGGAATAATAGAATGGCAGAGCTTTAACAAAAATTTTATGCATAGACAGTATATATATTATAATTTCTCTATGATTCTATCGTTTGAAGTTTGATTGTGGTGTATATCTGTTGACGGAATTTACTTGTTTTCATTTTTCATCTTATGAAATCATTGAAACATAAACACTGACAACTTTTATTTTAGTTCTGTTTTGGTTACCTATGCTGACAACAAACCCACGTTCCCAAATCACTAAAATACAGAGTCTTAAGGACTGATGCAAAGCTGTTATAAATGGGTAAATTTATCATATATTCTCAGGAATAATTTACCTATCAATATTCATGACCTTATGTTTTAGACAATTCATTGGAAACTTTGAATTTATCAAATAAAAAACTCAAGAAAATAAATAAACCAAACTCCACTGAGTCGCAAATCATAACCTTAATTTTAGATGATAATGAATTGCAGCGCCTAGATAATGTCGACTCTTTTACAAAACTACAAAAGGTAATTTACATTTATAGTTTGTCAAACAAACTATATTGTATCATGTTTTAGTTGTCTGTGGTCCGAAATCAATTATTACGAATGTATGGTGTGTGCCGACTTCATTCATTGCACACTCTCAATCTTTCCTACAATGGCATACTTACTATCGAGGGAATGAAGGATCTCACATGTTTAAAATGGCTTAGTTTAGCTGGGAATAGTATTAAGGTAAGGGAATAATACTCTGGCTCTTGAAGTGTGACAAATATACACATTAAAAATAACTACCTATCTATTGTATATACCGCCGCCAAACCATAGAGCACTGCAGAAAATGAACTGAACTGTGTTGTACAATACATTGGCAATATTTTGTGTAATTTTTAAACTACTACTGATATCACTTACCTGTATTAGAATCAGAAAATATAAGTATGTTCAAATTAGTTTTATATCAACAAAACTCTTCCTTTTTTCAGACTGTCGAACATCTACAGACAAATGTTAATTTAGAATATTTGGATCTATCAGAAAATAGTATAACTCATATAACAGATTTATCATTTTTAAAAAACCTTAAGGTGAGAAGCTGAACAAATACAACACAAATAACCTATATAAATGGTACCTTTTTGTCAAGACATTTGTACTGGTGACTATGCATGCTTTGTAGGCTTTTTGCAAATAGCTGTAAGTATGTCTAACAGTTGAAATCAAGAAAGTTGGATCAATTAAAAATAACTTTTTTGTGACTTCTTTAAATTGAGTGTTCATTAGGTAGAGGATTGCTTACAAATCATTGGGACATATATTCGATATAAAATAATGATCAATCACATGTGAAATTTGGCTGGTAGCAGCTCGTAGTGACTGAATTTCGTTCATTTATTAACGGGCGAGACGCCTAGTCTTACTTTCCCCTTGCCCCTTGAGCACATACCAAAAAGTATGAGCTTCAAGCCACGGACATTAAATATTTGACGTTTGACCGGTTTGACGTTTATTTGAAGGTTGAGATTGTGTCGATGTGACATTTATACTTCTCGATCATTTTAAAATATATTTTGCATTTTGGTGAAATTGTTTTCATGCTATTTATTACTTTTCGACGTCTGAACGGTAAGTAAATCACTTACCGATGTGTTAAACTTAGAAACCAGTAAACACAACCTACTGTTCTCACAACCGATGCTGTAAATAAACAAAAAAGATCGATCGCGCAAAAAAATATCTAAATATGCAAAATCATTATAATTGAAAACTGTTCTTCTAACAACACAGGAAATTCATTGGCATTGGTACATGACAAGTGCTTTTGAGGATCCTAAAAAATCGTGTTGGTTTTGCTTAAGTCGTGACGACTGAGGCGTCACGCACAAGTGCTTGAAGCCCAAATAAACGAAAGCAACATATTTGTCTTCATGGATCTATTTTTGCAAAGTTTGGCAATGCTAAATTTTCAGCTTCTTGAGAATGTATGGTGCTAACTTGATCAGATGAATAGCTAATTTTTCTACTTTGGTCTAACATTACAAGTTAGTATAAATCACAGCCTACTTGATTTCAGCTGGCAATCACCCACTGTAAAGCCCACTTTACAGTGAAACGTCAAATTAATCAATTGACAGATGGTGATGTAATGAATTTTCCACACTTGGGCTGCTAAACAATACTATAGTCAAATGCAGTCTTATCATGCGGATCATACGATTCAACAAAGACACACTCACCGTTTTTGTTTTCTTTTATTGCGTTTGATCATTACTTCCAAATAAAATCCGTAAGTTGAATAAAACAGACTTATATGCAATTTTGACAGGAGAAAAAAAGCATATGTATTTAGTTTTCAGCGATTCTAAAAAGTCTTTCATCAGCGAAGTTGTTATTTAAATGTCAGTTTTGTGACTTTCCGGTATTTTGCATCCTCAAAAAAAAAATGGTACTTAACCTGATAGATTGTTTCGAGAATGAATGAAAAAGTGGAAATTCGTCAACCACTGTGCAGGAAACATCAACCATCATTATTTTCTCCGGGTATATTATTTGTAATCGCACATTTTGGTAACCTCTGTGTCTTCTGATTTTATACATATGGTTAGTGACCTTTGAACCGGCACGATAAGAGCGCTTTTGACTATAGTTTTGCTACTAATATTTTAGTTTCATTGTCATGCATTACATTAACGATATTTTTTTAGGAATTGCATTTATATAAAAATAAAATCGACCATTTAAATCAATGTGACAAGTTTTTACCTACAAGCCTAACAGTACTAACATTGGCCAGTAACAATATACAGGATCTTAACGAAATATCTAGGCTTGTTAATCTAACCAATTTAACTAAAATTTCCATTGCTCATAACCCATGTGTTAATATGACGGGCAATAATTTGTATCCTTTTAAATAAAAATTGAAGAACGTGTCGCGGGGCACACGATAAGAACTTTAGTTCCTTTTAAGCAATAATCAAATTTTTTGAATCAATAAATAAATACACATATTAATATAAGAATTCACTCTGGATGAAACTGCATTTAACATAAATATACTGTAGTGTTAATTATAAAAATCTTATCATTAAGTTGATTGGCACAAAGTACATATTAAGTATTCTATTAACTGTAATTAATAATACAAAGTATGCTGACAATCAACATTTTGCGCCGAGAGACTAGCTCTGAGACTGAGGCGAGAGCCCAAGCTCTCAAGGCACATAACGTAACGTAACGGTCAGATCAACCAACATATAGAACTAAAGTTTTAATAATACATGTCATTTTAATGGCAAAGACTGGCGTCATTTAACAAGTCTCTAACCTGACTAAAATTTGTACTAATAGATAGACTGAAATCTGATAGAGATGAAGAGTTTTCTGATGATGATTCATGCGTACATTCCTCAATAGATTCTGGATGTTGGGACTCGATAAGGAAACCTACCACTGGTTGGAACACTAGTGGGTTATCAAAATTTCCGGTTAGGGGTAGCGTTACATTTAGCCATTTTGAGAGTTATGGCCTGTCTAAAAATATGTGGCATACGTGAGTTATTATTATAAAAAATATAAAATATGTTACTATACTTGGGTTAGTTTTACCAAAAGTATGTAAATATTTTATTGTGTTGATATGAAATTATTATACAATTCTTTTTTCTCTTATTCTTTTGGGAATCAAACCACAATAAAGTTTTTTATTTTTTATTTCGATATACAATTGTTTCAATATGGTGCATATTTTCCTTAGCTAACAATTCCAGAGGCTTTGATTACCGTCCATTTATTGTAAATTGGTGCTTAAACGTCAATGTTATAGATGATTATGTAGTCGACGCTATCGAAAGGTATTTCAATATTTTGCAACTTGAAATTTTCCGATTTAATTCGTGTAGGTGCACATTTGTATTTTTAGTTGTTTATACAGGGTGGTCCTTAAGTAATTGTATAAAGAAGTACAGAACAATCTTCACTTAAAAATGTATGCTAATGTAACAGGCAAAAAAGTTTTGCGTACATTTATGCCGCATACGTGGCGCCCTCTACAAAATACATCGAAATAGGTACAAAATTGTGATATCTCATATCAAAAAACCCCCAACCTGAAATTTTTATGTATATAAGTAAAAAAACGTTAAAGTTATTGTAACAAACGAAAATTAAAAATTCATGTTCAACACCCTGTATCTCTAGTTGATTTAAATCGCAATATTTTGAAATGAAAATTGTACCGTTCTTCTATGTACCGGGTGTGTGTGTGAGAGGTTGTGATATTGACTGCGGATCCTTGTGGTTCCATTAGCCTAACCAATTATGTACCGGGTGGCCAACTAAGAACGGCCGTCGGCCATATCTCATGAGTGGTTTTAAAGCACAGGTTCGGGAAAAAAAATTTTATAACAAAAGTGGCCTCGAGAAACGCCTGGAAATTATTTTCAGAATTGTAGGTCCACCGCTAGAGGGCGTGTTTGACAGTTGAAATTTTAAAATGCAAATTTTTTCAAAATTAACTCTATTACCGAGCATATTTAATATTATATTCAGATTCCTCGACAAATTCTGCATATTTTCAATAGGACAAATTGAAGTCTATCTCTTCAAATAAAGGGTGAGGGAGAGTGGGAACCTTGTTACGAAAAAACACCTGTAATTCGGGTTCTGCTTGACCGATTTTGATAAACTTGATGTTGTTTGAAAGAGCTTTTGTTGAATAATTAAAAATTTGTGAATATGAAGCAATCTGATTGATAACCGAGTTGATAACCTAGATGCTAGAGGGCGCTGTTTTTTTAATATTGTGTTTTTTCGTAACAATTTCAAATGGAAGCATACAAATTCAAGTAGATCTTTAAAAGTAGACTATATTAGTAATAACACTGCAAACCGCAAGGCGATATCTCTTTCCTATCCTGAGGGCAGAAATTGAAGCTGCTGTTTTCTCTACCCGTCAGCAATTGATTTCATGCATTGAAAATGGTGGACGACATTCCGAACATCTAAGGCGGCAGTAATTACGTACCTTGTTATTTATTTAAGGTTTCAATTGTTCGATTTATCACATTATTTTAAAATTCGTTCTCATTTTTTGTAGCGACAGCATTACATTTAGGTAATCTAGTGGCAATCATAACATTAGTATGATAACAGTTCAAATTACTGCAGACCAATGCTAGATCTTTTCATTCAGGCTAAATTTAATAATTTCTGTTAACGCGTGCCAGCCTTCTAGACGTTGGAAGAACAATTCCCGCCATTTACCTGTTTCTTATGATATCTCAGGATAGGAAAGAGATATCGCCTTGCAGTTTGCAGAGTTTTATTACTAATTTAGTGTACTTTTTAAAGACCTACTTCAGTTTGTATGCTTCCATTTAAAATTGTTACGAGAAAAATTAAAAAAAAGTAAAACAGCGCCCTCTAGCATTTATGTTATTGATCAGATTGCTTCATATTTAAAAATTTTTGATTGTTGAACAAAGGCTCTTTCGAACAACATCAAGTTTATCAAAATCGGTCAAGCAGAACCCGAATTACAGGTGTTTTTTCTTAACAAGGTTCCCACTCTCCCCCACCCCTTATTTGAAGAGATAGACTTAAATTTGTCCCATTGAAAAAACTGTCGAATACGCCCTCTAGCGGTGGACCTACAATTCTGAAAATAATTTCCAGGCGTTTCTCGAGGCCACTTTTGTTATAAAACTTTTTTTCCCGAACCTGTGCTATAATCCACTCCTGAGATATGCCCGACGGCCGTTCTAAGTTGGCCACCCGGTACAATTACTTAAGGACCACCCCGTTCAACAGATTAAATATTTATAGTTCTTATTTGGTAATTTTAATTTTAAAATGAGTCAGAATAAATGAAACGAAATTTTGAGTATTGTAATATTCTTAACAACTTCATTTGAGACTTTTCAAATACAACAGAGTCTTCTTAAATGAATCTTTATATCTAAATCTAAAACTTTTTACTCATAAGTTCCCTATTCTCAATAAAATTACGAAATACATGATTCAGAAGAAACTGTAGATGTTATTTTGTAATATTTACTATTTGTTGAAGCTTTTTTATATCTTCTAGTTTTTTTTCTTTAATCTTTGGTCATCCTTGCTAACAGTTCCCACTCTGTAATTTTTGAAATCCCTTCTGAAAATAATCCTGCACTAACTAACTATCTGCGCTTTACATCAACCCACTCATTATTCTCAGCTCAACTAGTGAACTTGTGAACTGGTATTATATACTTTGTCAAATCTTGACATTTTGAAAGCGTCAAATTTAAATTTTATGTTTTTTTCTTGTCAGAAATTATATACTGTGATTATATATATTTTAGTTTAAGAGCTGAGTGGCTGTATTCTCAAGGTAGAGGTAGACATTACAGAGTAGGTGATCATAAAGAACTGGTCCAGTATTTGGCCACCGTGTGTGCTCTTACTGGAGAAACTTTGGAAACGGAAGAAGACAAAAAACTTCGTTTAATATTGAGTAAAGCACAACACCATCAGCAGCAGTTGAGAGAACAAACTTTTACCAATGGTGAGTTAATTTATACCAACCAAGCATTGAAAGAAGCCTCTTTTTACATTCACACAATCAAATTAAAATATTTATAAATAAAGCGGTCAACCATTTATTGTCAAAAACACTTAACTGGGAAAATAAAAAATCAGAAATATATGTTTCGAAGCACATATAAATAATAGAATAATTGAATAAATTAAAAAAATACTATTAAATATTACTGTAAAATAAAATCATACTATTATGCATCATCTTTTTGATTTTCGAATAAGCGGATAAATGACTACTTGCGGTGGGTTTTGGTATTAAATCATCAAGTTAAAACGAAATATCTTGGAATGGAGTATACCGACATGCAGTTTGATTTTATATTAAGTTTCCGTTATAATTTACAATACTTGTATGTATGGTATTGTTTTTTCTCACAAAATATTAACAAAAAATTTATATTCAAGATCCAAGAGATGTTCATCAAAAAAGAAAATCACCAGAAATAATGTCTGCGAGTTGTCTTAGCAGTCTCAGTGATACGAGTAATTTATCTTTAATGAGCCAGAGCTTAGATCCTGCATTATTGAGATTTAATATAACTTCTCATCCAAAGACCACAGAAGGGAATTGCGAGAAATTGTCGGGTAAGAAATTATATTTATAAGTACTCAAAAAAATCTCTTTGTGAATGAAGAGAATTGATACACACTATTCTATGGAATGACAGATTATGTCATATGTATAATTCGGTCGAAAAAATAGCCTAATATCTACCACATTTGAATACAACAAACCTAACGTATTTAGTAAAAATCAAAACAAACAGCTGTCAAAAAATATAAATATTCAACATGAACGGTTTTGACGAACTTTGACATTGCTTATGTTGGCATTAGATAATATATCTTTTTACTCTTCTAGTATGTTCATTGTTCAGACAGTTGGATTCTCTCACTCTTGGAGCTCCCTTTGTCTTTTCTAAACTCAAATTGTCTTTTGGAAAACTGAAAGAAATAAAAGTATATGACTCAAAGGAGTTTTAAGTCATAACATCAAACAAAGTCAAAGTAAATAGCTTTGCAACAACATTAACACTCTATTTATTTTATTTTCAAATCCTTTCATGCCAGACGATAGGGGTAACAACTAGCAATACGGCAGTTTTTTTTTTATAAGTACCTTAAAGTATGTAGATTAATATAAAAAAAAGTTTACCAGTCTATCGATTTCCCAAATTAGAAAGAAATCAAAAATTAGTGTTTTATGCAACGATCATGTAATGATAGCCATTAAGACACGAGCATGTTGTAGGATACGAAACGAGCCGCAGGCGAGTTTCGTATATAATATGCGAGCGTATTAATGGCCATTACATGAAAGTTGCATACAATATTTTTTCTACTCCGATTAATAAGAATTATTTAATTAATAATTATCATTTATTATAAAAAAACAAGAACAATGAAAGGAACTTCAAATCAACTTTACAAATTTTACAACAAATAAATTTAAAACTTTTGAACATAATAATATTAATTCTTTAATCTTCTTTGTGCATATAAATTATTTATTTAAATATAGTTATTTTCAAAATCAAAATTATTTGACAGCTGTCAAATTAAGTGTCACTTAATAGGTCTGTTCGCCTGCAATAAGAGTGTAGCACTGAGCTATATAATTTTGAAAAATTCAGGTCTATCTGAAAAAATGCGTGTAAAATTGCTAAATTTGGGACTATCTAAGTATATTGCATTTGTATAATGCAAGAAGCATTAAAACATAATTGAAATAAATAAAATCGTATATCTCAGTGCTACACTTTTATTGCAGGGAATGTCGCATTCCTATTGGCTTAAAAATCTGTATCATAATGAAAATTTGTATCATAATGAATATTATTATGATACAGATTTTAGTCTTTTAATAAGTATATTATAAAACAGGAGTAGAAAATAGTATATTACATAACACGAGTGAGAAATATTGTAGCACGAGACATGAGCCGAGTGCGACAATCACACGAGTGTGAAAAATCACTTTCGCACGAGTAATGTACAGTATTTTTCCAACGATCACGTGATAATTTCACCAAATAATGTGTAATCAACATCTGACATATTAATACACAAAATGTTGCAATTAAAGTCAACATAATTGATTTCAAAAAGTAACAATAACTATCAATACTGACAAAAATTCAAGTAGTTTCACTATATAATATAGGTAGGTTATTACAATTATTAATTGGTTGGATAATTATAGAAATTGAAAGTGAAATTATTATTTTTTCTCTTATTTTTTGGGAATCAAACCACAATAATGTTTTTTATTTTTTTATTTCGACGTTTCGGTAGCGTTCCAGCTACCGTTGTCAAGATTAACAAGTAATAAAACAATTGTTGATCTGACATAACGAAAAAAATATGACAACTAGACAATCAATAATATTTTGAAGTTTAAGTCTACAAAACTTTGTTGTCAAATTTTATTAAGGTCCATTCATAGTAGATCACATCTCTGGTAAAATGTGAAATAAAATATTTTATTTTATGACATTATTGTGGTTTGATTCCGAAAAAATAAGAAAAAAAAATAATAAATAATGCCACAAAAGGAACTTACAGAAGATATTTTGAAATTATTATTGTTCATCATACTTAAGATGATTACATTTTCCGATTATTATAACAGGTGATTTGGATTTATTGGTACAACATTGGACTACTGACGAAGAGTGCGCAGATTCGATCCTCAACCGCACCCTAAATTTTTTTTAATCAAGAAAATGAAAAAAATTTCACTTTTCAAATAGATCGCTTCAAATTTAGATATTACATAGGTAAATCTAATTAAAAATTATCTATTTGACAGCTTGCCAGTGGTCAATCTTGATATAAATTCATTTGACAGCTTTTTTATCCGTACACGTACGGATAAGTTTTTTTTTCCGTACACGTACGGATAAGTTTTTTTTTCCGTACGCGTATGAATAAAGGCCACTTTCCATAGAACTAGACAGTGCGATATATATGTCACTTTCCTATGTAATCGTGGAAAAACTCTATTTTCTGAAGCGCGGCGGTGTACATTATAAACGATTGTACAGTTTTAATGTAGATATATAAATAATTGTAATACGGCGTTTTGAAGAGGAAAGTGTCGGCTTTAAGATGGCATTTTTTTATCATAGCACATAATCATTTTTAGCAAATTACTCATATACAGTGTGTCGCATTTAAGATGAAGACACCCCCATATTTTCGCCGTTTGAAAGATTACAGATTTGAATTTTTGCAGAGTCATACATGTTGATGGGCCACATCTTTTGAGTTAATCAACTGAAATCTGAACTTTCATCTCAGCCTACTACGATTTCACAAACGGGGTTACTTTTCGATATTTTGCTTCGCGTGAAAGATATCGAAAAAATATATTCGGAAAAGTTGTTCAGAATATCATTCCAACTCCACATACCGAAATTCATCACAAAATTCGCATTTTTAATTTTTCAATTTCTTGCCCGCCCACATTTGTTATTACAAGATATTGTTTAATTTGATGAATATTCCTTTGAAAGTGCTGTTTACTTTACTAAAATATTTGAATATATGACACCGTGTCAAGACTTTAATTTCCACGGCACAATAATTATCAAAATAAATAATAATTTTGTATACTTAGACCAAAAAATGGAAATATCAAAAATGCGAATTTTGTGATAAAATTTGGTATGTGGGGTTAACATAATATTCTGAACAACTTTTTTCAATAATATTTTTCGATATCTATGACGCGAAGCAAAATATCGAGAAGCGGTCCTGTTTGTGAAATCGTAGTAGGTTGAGTTTAAAGTTCAGATTTCAGTTGACTATTTCAAGAAATGTGGGCCATCATCCTTTATGACTCTACAAAAATCCGAATCTGTAATTCTTCAAACAGCGAAAATATGGGAGTGTCTTCATCTTAAATGCGACACACTGTATAATATAAATATTATATTCGAGTGCAAGCCAAAAAAAAATATATTCTAATAAAAATAGACCGAAGACCAATAATTTTTTTTGGCTTGATTTGTAGGTCATGACAGGTACTTCAAAGGGAAAAAAAGTTCTCCAAGATTGCCCCTTAGCTAAGGGCCCAAAATGGCCCCTAAGGTCCCCAAAAAAACGGTTTTCCGCCAATATCTCCCGAAATACGCAAGTTAGACAATTTTTGTTTAGATAAAAAATAAAGGTCGTTAAATTATAAAATGGTCCCTATCATTTTTTTCGCAGCACGAATATTTTTTGCGAAAATGGCCTTTGAAAAAACCAAAATTTTTACACCGAATATTTTTGGTGGTTTCTTACTAAATTTCTGCTCGAGGGCCTCGGAAATACATAGATTTTCACCTGTTAGACTTTGGAGACCAATTGTAGATGGCGCCAGCGGAATACCTGCACTCGCTAAATTGTGGTGTATACACATGAAAATCCGGCACCAATCGTTTTTTCGGCAATTATTGGCGTATTTCACACGATTTTTTTGTGTGTCACAGCAACACTTCGTGTCTCTTCATTCTATTAGTCAATGTTCAGTGTAATTTCACAAGGATATGAGTCGCAAATTTACTAGAAAATTGCGAAATCTTATTGCTTCATGTGGCAGTCTTGAGTGACGGCGTTTTGGCTACTAGTAAGTCAATACCTATAGAAGCTGATAATAATTTTTTTATAAATATTTTTTGCATTTTTTTCATTTGTGCAAATTTTTCGCAAACTTCAGAAGGAAAAATATAGGTGCAGGATTTCAGAAAAAACAAGGAATTTTTAAACAAATACCATTTATTCTTATAAAAATTAGGTTGAAAATACAAAATACATAGAAAATTTCAGAGTCGGGTAAAGGCACCAGTGAATGCCAGTTTTTGCAAAAATCCGCGACAAAGCGAGAGCTATAATTTTTCAACCCGAGTAACATGCTTGTTTATGCTGGAAAACGAAGTTCTAGAACTTCAAATATGAAATTAAAACGCGTTATTCCATGACGAGAATCGGTGATTTTGAGTGGCATTCACTGGCATTAAGGTGGCATTCATTGGTGATGTTACCCTATGTTAAACCAATTCATGTCTTCAGATTCATCCTCTTCATCATCAGCGTGATTCTCGTCGCCTATTACCTCTACTTCTTCCTCTGTCCCTCTTGTCCCTATCCTTTGTTCTTCCAGCTCTATTTCTATCTCATCATCTTCCAACCCTTCTGTTTCTCTTTCCACCCATGTTTCTTCCACCTCCCCTTCAAGCCCTTGTGGTTCTCCTTCCACCTCTAATTCTTCCGGGAATATACCTTCAATTTTCTCATAATTTAAACACTGTTTCAACTGACATGAACCACAGATAGAGGAGCATTTCAAACCTGCTTTTAAACATGAACAATTCTTCTCGCAGCCTGTTTTGCACTGACAAAAAATCATCTTCTAGAGAACGGCGCTCAAATATGGGGAACAAGTTATATGGATGGAAAGGTCAGAATATAAGCTTTAATTCAGTGTGGGTGTTAATTCTCAAAAAATTAACAGCGGAGAACAAAAAGCATTAAAAAAAAGGCCGGTTTTCACCCGTGTTACCAATTTTCCCGGTCCCTGGAAAATGAGTGCATTGTATTCAGAATAAAAATATTGTTTCAGAGAGTAGACATAGTAAAGCTTTCAAATGGTGTGCATTTAATAACAAAATAATTGAACATTAGTTCTTTATTTTCGCTTGTTTACAAGATTTGTGAGAACTCCGAAAACGACTGAAAAATGCAAATAAATAAATAAACTTTTTATTGAAACGCCACAAAGATACTGAAAAAAATTTCTAGGAACATTCAGGACCTCCCCAGACCCCATTTGAAAAAACAAGGGATAATAAACCATTTAAAATGAATTAAATGTCAATGATTTAGTTGAAGAAGCCAAAATATTGGGGAAAAATCACATTGGCCACTTTTTGCAATGTCCTCGACGGGCGAGAACGGGGTTTAAGGTACACATATTGATACCTACGGATATTACCATTACAACTTTAAATCATCGAAAAATATTAATTTTTGACCGAGTTCTGGAAGAATTTGTCCGCCGGTTTACACGTTAATTTTATAGACGGTAGCATTTCTAGCGGTAGTGCAGCCGCGTAAGCGAGGGGACGTTTGGATGCGATTATCTCCAAAACTATTGAATTCTCGAAAAAAATGATAAGGACCATTTTTGTAGATAATTTAACGACCTTCACTTTTTACCCAAGCAAAAATTGTCCAAATAGCATATTTCGGGAGATAATGGCGGGAAAGCGTTTTTTGTGGCCGTAGTGATGACCAAAGCAAGACCAAGACTCGAACAGTCTCGGTCTTGGTCTTGCTTATTCAGTCTTGGTCTTGGTCTTGCTCAAATCTGTCTGGTCTCGGTCTTGGTCTTGGTCTTGCTGTATTTTGTTTGGTCTTGGTTTTAGTCTTGGTCTTGCCATAATTTCTTAACGAACATCTTTCAAAACATTTTGTAAACATTTTATTTTTATGCAACAAACATTTTTAAACCTAAATTTACTATATTTGAATTAAAAAAAGTTCATTAGGACAACATGTACTCTTCGAACATTTTGGTAGATCCTTTTTTTTAAACAGTGATTTTTTTGTATTTTCATGTAAATCGTTAAAATCTAGTAAAGAAAACTGACAATTCGACATACCAACTTATATTGTTCCAAGAAAAGCATATGTTGACGCTGTTACAAATATTTTATCTCATATAGTTACTGCGAAAAAGAATTTTTGGTTGAGTCTTTAGGCGTATTTAGTCTTGGTCTTGCATAGTCGGTCTTGGTATAAGTCTTGTTCTTGTTGATTCTGTCTTGGTCTTGGTCTTGCGA